>PVKH010002302.1:0-27557 GCA_004027955.1 Chaetophractus vellerosus
CATTATTAGTGTTTTGTAGTTTCTAGCTTATAGAAACTGTACATATTTGAGATTTATACATTATTTCATTTTTTCTTGAGCTACTATAAATGGTAATGTATTTAAAATTTCAATTTCCAATTGTGCACTGCTAGTATACGATTTATTTTTCTATCTTGTGACCATGCTAAACTAATTTCTTAGTTCTAGGAGCTTTTAAAATGATTCTATGGCATTTTTACATAGACATTCATGCTATCTGGGAACAGAGTTTTCTTTCTTTCTTTCTAATCCATATGCCTCATTTCTTTCTTTCCTTTTCCTTTTTTCTCCTCCCTTATTACATTTGGTAGGAATTCCAATGTGATATTGCATAGCAGACTTAGCAACGGGCATCCTGTCTTGCTCCTGATCCAGAGGCAGCAATGGATATGTTCACTGTGTTGATTGTGGTGATGGTTTCATGGGTGTATACTATGTCAAACTGTACAGTTTAAATATACGCAGATTACTGTATGTCAATTATACCCTAATTTAAAAAAAAGAAGAAGAAAATGAAAGAATTTACCAGATGCTTTCTGAGAAGAGCTAAGCTTCCAGCTAACAATCAGTTTAAGGGTCCCTGTAAGTTGCTTACCTCTGGACCATCTCTGAAATCTGTATGAGAGACTATCACCTGTGTCCTGCCAAAACACACTACTGTTGTTGGTCTTTTCTTTTGCCCTCATCCAAATCTTGTCTCACCTTTCTGCCTTTCTTCATCTTTCAAGTTAGTGGAATTCTATCCAGGTGAATTTTGTTTTATAGACAAAATTAATTCTTATCCTCTCTAGTAGAAGTTTCTTTTGAACAATGTATGTTCTTAAATGTTCTGTTCCAGTCATGGATCTCATTCAACCTAATTTCAGTGATGTCCATGAGATTATCTGTGTTAAATTTTTGTTTATCAAAACAGTTGTTTATTACTTAAAGAGAAATTACTTAAAATATCCATTTTGACAGTGCTTTGTCAAATCTACCATTTTTAGTGCTTCCCAATTCAATCACAACCCCTACATCCTACACTCTTACTTCCTGAATTGCTCCTCTGACGCTCACTGGATTATTCTAAGGAACACAGAGGGTAAGGACCATGGGCCCTGCAGTTAAACTGTCTAGGCCAAACTCTCCGTTGGTAAATTTCTTTCATATATATAGAAAAACACACAAACCCTCATTTAAAGCTCAAGGAATGTCAAAAGTAACAAGCCCATGTAGCCAACATCTAGGTTAGGTAATTGAACATTACCAGCACCATACACCCTGTGTTAAAATTTTGGTGACCTTCCTTTTTATGGCAAAATAAAATATGTTACATTTAAAAATCCTGTGATAAGCCCCAAAATACATAGAAAAGTACTTCCCAAACTACTCCTTGATAAATGCACAGCCTCTGAACTTTTACATACTCTAAACTTGCCTTACTAAAACTCAACGGAGGGGAGCGGGTGTTGCTCAGTGGTTGAGCGCCTGCTTCCCACATACAAGGTGCTGAGTTCAATCCCTGGTACCCCCTAAAAAAAAACAATACAAAACAACAAAAAAACTCAATGGACTGTAGGGATGTAGTGTGGGGAATAAGAACAGAAGATACGTAAGAGTAAAGAAACAAAAATGTGCCCAGGATAAGAGATTATCTTATAAGGGAGTTGCAGGACTTTGAGTTCAAAGCATGGTAGTAAAGAAGCCTAGAAATAGTGAATCCTGTGAAAGGGATTCACTCTGGGATGACCAAAGACGGCTGCCCCTATGAAGACAAGGGCGGTATGTACTGCATGTGACACAGGATGTAACTATAGACTCTGGTACGTTTTCCTCTATTCCTGGAGGAGTGGGAGAAGAATTCTTCAGCAGAGTTTAAGGGGTGTAGAGGAACAAGTTTCCTTCCCTTCTTGCAGATATCAACCTTTCAGTAGTCTCCTAAGTAGGACCTTTCTTTGTACTCACATCCAGAGACGTTCCCCATCAAAAAGGAAGACATACCTGCTCTTTGACCTCTATGTTATGCTCCCCTTCCAGAATAAGGGTGACAGCTTGCATAATTTGCTTTCCATGAGTACTCATTATTTTATCTATATGCTGTAAAACAATGGAAAATCCACAATTACCAATTACAATGAAAAAGACCACAGGAAAGAAGGGGTTTCTAAAAGAAAAACAAAACTATGTAGAATTGCTTCATGCAGAACACTATACATAGTATGTAGAACTAGATGCTAACAGTGTTTACTCTATTTTGAAGCTGACTTCAATGATATACTTTTTTTTTTTTAGGTACCGGGGTAGGGAATGAACCTGGGACCTCGCATGTGGGAAGCTAGCTCTCAACCACTGAGCCACATCGGTTTCCCCAAATTGGTTTTTTTGTTTGTTTTGCTTGTTTTTGTTTTCAGGAGGCACCGGGAACTGAACCCAGGACCTCCCATGTGGGAGGCGGGCACTTGAGCCACATCTGTTCCCAATGTTATACTTTTGATGAACTGAAGATAAAGAGAACACAGACTTGGTCTTACAGAATATAGAACTGCAATCACTGGGAGTCCTCAGGGTCCGAAGATATTATTGAAAAAGGGAGCACGAACAATGAATGGGGAGAATAAAATCAGAGACATGGCAAATATGGTGAAGATTTCCTAATACTATCTTGGGGCACAAATGTACACACTCAGAAAACAAGTGTGGGACCTCACCAGTAAGGCTCAGCCTCTCCTACTCTGACATATACCCACTGTTCTCTACACTGACATCTTCAGAGATCAATCCTGTAAATATGAGGGCTATGGAATGGCACTGAGAAGAATTCTTTAAGGGGAAAAAGCAGAGGCCTCAGAGATTAGTGACAAGAAAACCCATCCTGGTCAGCAAATCAAGTAAGAGTAAAGTAACAAACCAAGGAGGAGCAGATCCAGAACTAAGGGAAGAGAAAGGACAGGCAGTACAGGAGTGGATAGCCAGGGGCTGTATGGTAAAACAGCCCCCAGAACACCTCTAAGGGTGACAGGTCTAGGCATTAACCTCTCACTTCTCTGGGAAGGGCAGCATATCAATGTACCCACACTCATGGGCAGATGTGGATAGGAGCAGAGAACAGTAGCAACGTTTTGCAACGCATATGCAGGGCTAGCTAATCTGGAAACCTGGGTAATTTACTTACAGGACGAGTAGAGAGGAGATTTCTAAGAAGTCCCAGTGTCTTCATCAGTACATTCAAATCTGAATCTGATAATAATCGGAATAGCTGTTCAGTACTCAAGCTTCGTAAAATATCTGCTTTTATTTTTTGTTCAGCCTGAAATGCCATGTTCTGAAAGGATTAAAGAAGTTGAATCACATATACGTTTGCTTTATTATATTATATTTCAACAACCCTGATAATTTTGAAAGTAGAAAAAGAATCTACAGAAAATATTTAAGTATAAGTCACAATGTTTTAATGATTCTTGTTAATAAATCATCTATAATTCTGTCTGTAAAGAGGAAGATAACTTTCCCTCTTAGACATACTCCTATATGAAGAATGTGACTATTTTCTGACATGGACATTTGAGTAAGTTAGAATTTCTCAAATAAACACAAAATCCATTTATTACTTGCAAAAATATCTTTTTGGTTATCAAGTTGTCTCCTGTGTGTTTTAGTAACAAAATGTCCATTAACAACTATACTGTGCCATGCATTTTGAGAATGACTTGAAAGTACTCACTCACTATGGATAAAGATAAACAGTAGGTTTTATTTATATTACCACATTAAAACACTAGTTATGTTCACAATTCTATGCTAGGTGTCAATATGGTAAAGCCATATCATATAACCTCTTCATAAAGTAGGAAGTGTGTCTGAGCTACCAACAAGCTCAGGGAGCCAATAGATATTTTGCTCCTTTTTTTCCTTTTCGGGTGATTTATGGATTAGCCCAACTTAACCCTCAGCTTAATAACATTTCTGAAGAAAAACCATTTTCATTCCAAATAACAACTCATAAATCAATTTTTGCTACAAAAATCTGTTGTAAACTAGAGCCTTAGTATAATATGTGGTTCTTGCCCTCTAGAAACATATATTTTAATTAAGGAGCTAGGATATATGAGAGATCAAGTCACCTAATGGTGCAAGCAGCATGGCAGATCAAAAAGAGTATGGACTGGGTATAAAGAGCCCTGGGCTAAGGATGACTCCAAGGTTTTATATTTTGTGGACAGAGAATTTAGCAACTGGTGATTATGGATGCTGATGAGAATATGACAGTATGGATTTGAGGAGATCAGATAAGTCCTGTTGTTAACTTTAAAGCTGTTCATGTCAGGGTGCCCTCAGGTGAAGTCCCATAGATCATTTAAGCAATAGACCTGGGGAATAGTGAACAGTTATATCTGGATATGTGTATTTGAAATAACCTCTTCTACTAGGGGGAGCTGAAACCATGAAAGTAGATGAAGTCCCTGAAAATGGGGGTATAAAGGAAACTGAGAATCTGAAGCTTGGGGGAGGGGGGGGATGTCTCTCTTAGGAAGTTGAAAAGGAGGCTAGGTAGAAAGTGAGGTAAAAAAGTCAAGTCCTAGGAAAGAACATCAAGAAAGAGAAGGGCTAAAAGTTGGTACAAAGTTAAGGAGAAAAAATAACTATGAAATTATTGGATTCTGTACTTTCTTAGAAGATGATTATTTCTATCCCACAATTTGTATGAAAAGATAGCAGATACAGCCTGGAACACAGAGAAGAGTATGGGCTTTGAGACAGGATCAGAATCTGCTTCTATAACTTATTAGCTGTGAAGCCTTGAACAATTCATTTAACCTCCCTGAGTCCCTGTTTCCCAATTTTAAGGTGAATTTATACCAGTATAACTTAAAATCAGAATTAGAAATAACAAATACAAAACAGCTAGCTTGGTATCTGGCACATAGTAAATATTCATTAAATTGTAGTTACCATAATCATGTTAACAAAAATCCATGAAAGATTACTCTATTTTCAATTTCAATAAATTTTAATAAATCTTAAGGAAAAATGGCTCCCCTAACTCATAGTTATATAGCTTTAGAATGTAGATTATTATAATTTTTTTATTAGAAACTGTTAAGAAATCACTAAGCATTTATGAACTGAATCTGTTACTTTGGGCAGGCTATTTAATGGCTCTGTGCCTTAGTTTACTCATTTGTAAAATATAAGAATTTTCCCTAGCTTATTTCATAATGCTGCTATAAAGTTTAAAAAAGAGACACAAAAGTGCTTTGTAAAGTAGATAACCCTATAAAAAATCACAATATGTTCATGATGAGGAAAGTTTGTTTTCCTAAACTTAAGTAAGTCAATTTGCAAGATATGCACACCTTTCTTAAGACTATATAGGAGAACTATGGCACACAGGAGCCAAGCAATATGCTTACAGTATGCCAAAAGCTGAGCACTGAGTCATCTAGGTCTTAGGTCATTAGAAAACTGGGCCCAAAATAGCACGATTATAAAAAAAAAAAAAAAAAGAAAATTCTAGACATCACAAATAACACATTCTTTAGTTCTAACTTTGATAATAGCTGTATTCTTTTTGTAAATAATAACATATATGGAAAGGTGAAATGTACCATTAAAGCCCAAATCCCATTCACTCGTAAAGCAGGATTTTCACTCTGGGTTAATCCACAAAGTAGTTCTACGGCTCCTGATTCTAAAATTGGCTGTGATTGAAAGGAAAAAAACAAAAAAAACAAAAAACAAAACCACAGATTTAAAGTCAGATTTATGAACTAAATCTGTAGAGACCCTGGTACACTCCCCATGATTTCTCCCCCACGCATCCCATTTCAAGCTCCTTTCACAAAGCAGGGAGTAAGGTGGCCATAAAACACGACCATGAAAAAGGCGAGTACAATTATTTTCTCACAAATGCAAAAAACAAAACCAATGATTTGTTTCACCTCCTTTTTCTTTGTAGTCCTGGAAGACTCAGGACAGAACATGTCTAAGAAACATCCTAATTACATGTACATTTCACACATACCCTCATGATCTCATTAGCTAGCTTCCCAATCTCATCCTCACCATCTTCACCATCTTCTGAGATGCCAACACTCCCTGCTTTGTGTATACACCTATCTTGTGTATTGTTTACAAGCTCTGATATGAAGCAATGTGGCTGGTTGAGGAAAGATATATAATAGAACATAGATATCCAAACCATCCTCCTTCCAAGTTGTCACTTTGTTATCATTTTCCAAACATGTTGCAGAATTCAACTTTTACAACTTCTTTCAGGATTACTTTACCAACCATACGAACTAAAAAATCGTGTACTTCCATAGTTATGCCACATTTCATACCTGAATTGGCATGCTTTAGCCTGAGCAGTTGTTAATTATACCTGGCTAAAATGGGTTTTGGCATTTCCAAAAAAGCAAACCATAGAGGACCAAGATTTATCATCACTGAGGGATGCTTAAAGGTCATCCCTCAAGTAGATTCTAGAAATGTCTTAAGGAATTCATATGTATATATCTAGAAAAAGGGCAGTGCCTTTCAAGGTGACATTTTCGAAGGAGACTATACGTTCCTCTACTTGTACAAATTGTGATTTTTTTTTAACTTTGTAGTTTGAGATAATTTTATACTTATAGAAAAGTTGCAAGAACAACACAAGGAACTCCTATAAGCCCTTTTCCCAGATTCACCAATTTTTAACATTTTGGGATATTTGCTTTATCATTATGTTACTTGCCCTATACACCCACACCCACACCGTTAGACTGCATATTATCAAGCTCCTTTATCCTAAATGAAAAACTTCAGTTTGTATTTTCTAAGAACAAAGGTATTCTTTTAGATAACCATAATATGGTTACTAAATTCAGAAAAGTTAATATTAAAACAATACTTTAATCTATCATCCATTTTCCAATTTTGCTAATTGGTCCAATAATGTTCTTCTAGCATTTCCTCCTCATCCTGTTCAAGATTCAGTTTATTTTTTTAATATAAAAATGAACTGTATTACTGTACAGTTGCCCCTCGTGAATTCCTATGCTTGCGCGTTCACTCTATTTCCTAACCAAGCCCTAACTGTTGTGAAGGTAGATCTGAAGCAGTTTGTGAGTTATCCGTAAGGCCTGCTCAGGATGATTAATGTTGTTGTACTGACTGCAACCAGATCATCATCACACCGAGATCCCACTGCCAGGGCAGAGGAGAGCAGGTGGAGGCTTGGGCATTCTATCTCGCCTTCCTCTTCCTTCAGGGTAACTACCAGTCTCTTCCTATGTGTTCCAAGATTTTCGCTTGTTGAATAATTGTTCTCTGAACCTCCACCTTGTTATTACTGCTTTCCTAATTACCAGTCAGAAGCCTGTAGGGGTTATAATGAAGAAAATAAATTCAACAAAAACAGGACTACTAAATACACAGTTAAGGAGAGTGTCTAAACCTTAGTTCACAATTGGGGAAATCAGATATTATAACAAAATAAAACTAACTCTAAAGTTTTTTTCCCCTTCTTTAAATAAAGTTTATTTTAGTTTACCCTATTCTAAAAATAATATATATATAGTTTATATAATACAAAAAAGAAAAAACATATCCCCACATTCATTCCCTCCACCTACCATTAACTTTAAAAAGATAATTTTCCATTGTCAGCAGAGTGATATTCCTTAAAAAGACTTATAATCCTGATTTACAAAATTGAGTCTTAATTTATTCTTTAGGAAATATAGTTTGATAATAGTCTGTTACTTGTGCAATTAGTTCTTACATTTGCAGTTTCAGGCAGTTCAGAGTGAATATAAGCTAATATCGTTTAAATATGCTGAATACGCTAAAAGAATAAAGGGAATAACAGGAAACGATTACTACATTTAAAATACGAATGATTTATTTTGCTAAAAACAAAACCAAGAATTCAGAATTTCTTGTTTTTAAACCTAAACCATACATTTCAATGTCAACTACTATGAAAATTGACAAAGCTACAGCTGGACCAGGCAAAGTCTAGGAAGAGAAAAATCAATACAAACCTCTTTACTTGGAGAAAATTCAAGAAGCAGATTACACAGCATAGAAGATGCTACTACCAGGATTTCATCTGGTGCATTTTGTAAAACCTATGGAATTAAAAAAGGGATACTATTAATGGTTTATAACCATGGAAGTAAGATCATTAAGGAAAATGAGAACAAAACCAAATTCTCTTTCTACTTGATTTCTCATATTGAAAAGAAGATTAGGAAAGATCTGAATGATATCCTGCCAAGCTCTATCTAGTGCTTTAATTATGATTGTTCAGGTGCCTCATATTTATCTTGCTGGAGAAGCTGTAGCCCCAGTTCCCACATGGGGGTTATGCAGGGAAAAGGAAACAGACTCAAGTCAGGGAGCAGGTGCTCTACATGAAAAGTATGAAGACTACAGTACTGCCTCTGAGCAAGTTAGCTCTCTCTACTCCACCAAATCGGGCTACTCACAAAACCACAGAATCACCCTAAGAGCCTGAGACTTTCCGGTGAGTCCCTAGAAGGGCTTGTTTAAACAGGCAGGGGGGTGTAGGGACTGGTACTCAGGTTTGAATCACACAGCTCTGGTCTCAACCCTGACTCTCCCACTTACTGGATATGTAAACTTGGGCACACTTCTTAACCTCTCTGAGGCTTTGTTGTTTTCATCTAAAAATTGAGGAAAACACCTCCCTAATAGGACTATTTAGGGATTGAAAATGATATGATGAATAAGGGAAGCAGCATTGCTCGGATTCAAATTTCAGCTCAACCACTAAATAGTTAGATGGATTGTAAGGCTGTGAAATGGGGATTATAATAGCACCTATTCTATAGGCTTATTGTGAGAATTAAATAAGTTTATACATGAAAATATTTTAGAACAGCAGCTGGCACACAGTATTATAATTATTGTCATAATTGTTGCTGTTGTTATCAGGCACAGTAAGAGGGACATCGTAGGTACACAAGTACTGGCAGTGGACTTACACTGATCTCAGAAAGCAACACAGAACGATGTGTTAGCTATTAGCTATTATCAGAACCTGCTTTTTCCAGATTCTAACAGAAGTCTTCATAAACACAACCACTTATCTGCAATAACTCAGCTAAATGATCTGCATTTGGGATCAGATCAGACGCAGGCTTATGATCTCAGATGGAGTCTTAGGAACTCTAGTTACACTAATTAGAAATGGACAATTACCAAAAAAAATTTTGCAGAGTTAAATATATTATCTGCTTTCCTCCGACAAATCAATTCTGAAGTTTCCAAGTTAAGAATAAGCAAGAATTGTATACAAAGTGGTAGCAGCTCTTCTAAGATTTTGTGTTTTAAGTCTATCACTTGTGTGATAGATAATGAACAGATAATGACCACATCTCATACGATACTTGCTGATCTGTGTCTGCCACAACCCCTCTATGACTCAGTTTGCCCTTCTCTTGCCTTACCATGCCCTTCCTGTATCTCTGCAGGTGCACCGCTGCCCATCCTTTAAGGCCATCCCATTCCAGAAGCTTCTATAGAGCCCTTCCAGTCAGAAGTTATTCTATCTTCCTCTGAGCTCCCGCTGCCATTGTTTGTGATCTCTTAGGACCCTTACTGCTTTCCACATTACACAAATTATTTGTTTAGCTATGTCTCTCATCCTTTTCATTAACAGATTTGAGGTCTTTGAGGGCATAACCTATATATTTGTGGTATAAATCTAATTCATTCTGGCCTGCGGCAACCCAAGGCATTGCATACAATGGATACTCAATAGATGTTTATGGACTGAATATGAGAAATAATCATTTTCCAAAATTATACCATTTAGACTCATTGGTTGAAATAAGTGAGTGACTACCAAAGCTAGAAAACTTTTTAAAAAATTGCTTTGGTTGACATGATTCTCTTTTAAAATATTATTTTATAAAGATAAATTTTCTTTTATCAAGTTTTATTTTCAAATTAGACAATACTTAAAGCTAAACTAAAACAGATGAGAGTCTATGAACTTTTAAAAAGCAGTTACTCAGTACAGTGTAAGACAGAACATGTGAAATTCAGAAGTCAACCTCTGGCTCTGACCAATCTGAATTTCATCAAATGCCTGCTCTCCTGTGGTTTGCTAACCAACAGTTAAAAAGATGGAAAAATGACAGGGGAAAAACCAACAGGTATGCAATTAGCCTCTGAGCTATGAGGAAACTTCAAGTATCCTAGGTGACAATGATTACTTCCAAGCTTTTAATCCTATATTTTAAATGTGCAACAAAGTGGTTGTTGATACTAAGTATATGTGCATGTACCCAAGTGAACCCTTCTAGATGGCTCACCAGACCTTTTCCCAAGATAGACAGAACTCATTAGAAACCATGTTGCTCCATCTCTGATTTGTAGATAAAGGGGTGAGGAGCTGAGCAGAGAAAATGACTCCCAATGAAAAGGGAATTACTTCAGGAAACAGGAGAGCACTTAAAAAAAATCTTGAATGGATAAAAATCAATAAATCAAGATCAATCTGCTATGCTATGTGCTTAAGCAGAAGAAAGAGTAGCAACAGGAAAAGAAAACATCACTTAACTAAAAGAGAGCCTTGAAAAATCCAGGAATGCCAAACCTGGACTCTAGGGTTTTGCATAAGGGATTGTGGATTTGAAATGGACTTTTGTTGGTGGGAGCTGGCATACTCCCCAAGTAAGTGTTTTCCCACTATGGAAAGGTACTGATGCTGTAGTTGGAGAGTAGGGAGGTAAATAAATCACTTTTCTGAGATTTAGGGCCCTGGACAGAGTTCAGGAAACAAAAGGATAGTAGAGAATGAGGAAGATTCAGAAGAACTGACATATGCCCAAAGGGTGAAATAGGGTGAAACTCCAGGATGTCAGGACATGGAGATGGATCAAGTTGGAGGCCATGGGCTACTTAGGCAGGTCCACTGGAAAAGGGGAAGAAATCAAAGACACTACTACTGTTCTAATAAGCCTCACATGGCTATGTCTTGACATTCTTTTAGGCTATAAACCTTGGTGCCACCTTGACAGCTCCTTAATAGTCGATCATATACCTAATCTTGCCATTCCTTCCACTGAAGTATCTCCAGGGTTTGCATTTTCTTCTGTACCTTACCACCTTACTCCAGGAATCTAAACACCTAAATCAGGTACACTGCTGTGAGAGGAACCTTCCCATGAGAAGACTCAATCTCAGCATGTCAGTTCCCCGAAGCCTAGCATTGGTCCAACTTTTCCAGCTGGTCCTTACCTGGCCAGTGCTACCCTACTCCTCTACTACAGTCATAAAGGCATCCTCACTGTTTCCTACACATACCACACAAATGTTTCTGCTGTTCCCTTCTCTGGGACACTTTGTTGCTTTCCTTTTGCCTTCAAAGCCATCATATTCTTCCTGCCCCAAGCTTCCCTTGACTACTTCTGCCAAAATGAACACTCCTACTCTAACCTGAAGCTTTGAGTTGAGGGCAAGAGCTCTGTAGTACAATATTTTTGTAGCCCTACTGAACCTGGAGGTTTTGTTTGACACATAGTAGGCACTCAAAACAAAACACCACACACACACACACACACACACACACACACACTAACAAAACATCCTGTTGGCTAAATGAAAGATATAAGACCACTTAAAAAAAGAAAAAGATGGCCCAGCAGTCAAGCTAACCTGTGATTCTGTGTGATACATCAGCTGATGTTATTATCAGCAACAACCTGATACATGCTCTAAGTCTCGATTCTGATTCATTTCTTTTGTGGGGGAGGTGGAAGGATCCTCAAAAGACCATAAAAGAAAGATATCAGACCAAAAAAAAGTTATTTTGGAGTAGAGAAGCAAGAAGTAATCAAAATTAAAGATGGTTTTCTCAGAAATTGTCCAGGGGGCAGTGGATGTAGCTCAGTAGTTGGAACACCCATGTACAAGGGTCCTGGGTTCAATCCCTGGCACCTCCTTAAAAAAAAAATTGTCCAGGAATTTCCAAAGAAGTAAAAAAAAAAACAACAAACAGGTTATACCTGTAAATGGCTGATTTAGTCTTTAAATTTTTTATTTATTTAATTTTACTTTTTTTTTGAGGCGCTGGGGGCCAGGGATTGAACCCGGAACTTTGCATGTGGGAAGCCAGCGCTCAATCACTGTGCCACATCAGCTTCCCTGAGTTGGTTTTCTCATTGGTTTTGCTTGTTGTTTGTTTTTTGTTTTTTCCAGGAGGCACCAGAAACTGAACCCGGGACCTCCAACGTGGGAGGCAGGTGCCCAACCGCTTGAGCCACACCTGCTCATTCCTTCTTATAATTAAAGATTACAAGGACAACTCTGGACATAAGTCGAAAGTGTGATACTAGCCACACAAGGACAATCAGGAGAGTAACTAAAGCTTCATTTACTAAAAGGAGACCAGGCATGTACTTCCCCTGCACACATACGATGCTAAACCTCAGAAATAAGTTCTGCAGATTTGTTGATGATTAGAACATCAGATTTCAGAAGGAAAAACGTTCAAAACGATGCATGTAAAAATTGGACAGGGAGTATTCTCAGCTCTGTCAACTCACTAAAGGCTCTATGGGTATGGATGTCACTTGCTGGCCCTAGCTTACCTTCATTAAAGGTTTCCATACTGCATGATCCTGGAAACTGGTTCGAAGCTGCTGCACAGATCTGGATAAACTGTGCAAACATCTACAAAGAATAATCAAAATTAGCTTCACAGGAAGCTGAAACTTTAACTTTTCAAAAACAAACTGCTTGGCACATCACAATGACTAATGCATATATCAACTATATCTATGGACATCATTATTTCACTACTTCAAAACACTTCATGGGCTTCCGAGGCAAGGTTTTGGTTCTCTGTTAAATAATGTTACACTCTGTATGAATTCATGTAAGCACACTTTCAAGTAAACATTTGGATTCTGAGCCTACTCGATGAAGATCCAGAAAGGAAAAAGGTTAAACACACACACAGGATTTTCATTCAGACCATTGAAAGCTCATACCTGACGGCAGCTAACCGCACCTTGACACTAGACTCAGACAAGCCCGTCACAATTCGGTCCATCATATTTTCAGTCTCAATGATCTGGAGAAAAAGGTTAATGCTGCATAAATAACAACAAGAAGATGACAGACTTCACAGCTTGTAAATGTAAGTATGCTAACATCCATTAAAAGTTTAATGTTGTTTTGACAAGAGTTTTACCTCTGGAACAATGATCTTGCGGTGGGGGCAGGCAGCTCATCAGAAAGGTAGATCTACCCCACTAAGGACCTGCCAGGCTAAATCACAGGTGTAAGGGGCAGGTTATGTTTTCTCTTTTGCTTTTTAAACAAACATTTAATTACATTTAAAACAGTAATTAGATGGCATAACTATTGCACAGGTGTTACATAAACAGTCTTGGAAAAAAGTAAAAGTGAGTCTTTCTGCCAGAGAGATTTGGAAAAATTACAGTCCACACTCTGCTCTCATGAAATGAAATTTATGGATTTCTGACAGAGCCAAGCTGTAAGCTCCTTTCTTACCAACTGAATGGAAATTAAACATGTAAAAAGTAACCCTTGCCATCTTTCACCAAAGCACCAAGTCTTGCTTCATGTAATCATTATAATCTTGAAGCTTTTTCAAAACTTAAAAACAAGATTTCCTGCAATGTTCTTTCATTAAGGAACCTCTAGATACAAAATAGTGTGTGGAAGAGATCAAGCTTAACTTGTGTGGTCCTATGGAAAAACAGCCTTTCTATATTAGTGTAAAATGGTAATGCAATCAAAACACCAGTGTTAGCAAAAACGAGTATTTATTGAGCACTTCTATGTGCCAGGCATTGTGCTAAGTGTGTGACATATCTCATTTAACCCTCACGTTTTTTAGGGATTATTATGATTATTCCCATTCAACATATTAGGAAATTGAAGATTCTAGACAATACAGAGCTTGTCTGGAATCAAAGAACTAAAGAACTGACTAGAACTCAGGCATCTGACTTGAGAGTCTATATGCTTAGCCACACTTGTAATGGGGCCCTGCTTAGAGAAGCTGTCCTGTGCTTTTGGGTAGTTCACATTATGGCCAAGTCCTTAACAGGAAGCATTAGTTTCACCTGGGAGAACACCTGGCCCATTGACTCTTAATCCTGGCTGCACATAATCATCATCTGGGGGAACTTTATAAACTCCTCACGTCTAGGCCACACCACAGACCAATCAAATCAGATTCTCTGGGTGAGACCCAGGCACCTGTATTTTTTTTTAAGCTCTCACATGTGTCCAGGGTGCACCCAATGTTGAGGATCACTGACCTAGACTACAAGTTGGAGGATTCAGAAATCTGACCTCAGAACAGGAAGTGGTAGGAAATCTCAGGATGTTCAAAACAAATAGGAAAAGAGAAGAAAGTACAGTTGAAATTAACAGTGACTGGGGAGAAGAATATTAACTATTAAAAATAGTGAACCACACTTTAGCTAGTATGTCAGGAATAGTATGGTGCTTTGCAGTTTAGAGTGGCCACAGAAGACTTACATATTGATCTACTCCCCACCCCAGAGCAAATCCTCTCTCACCCTTACTTTCATGCACACCTACATCTGCTCTGTCATCACTAGCCCCTAGACTCCTGTCTCTTCCGCCCACCCATTCCTATTGACCCTCATATACCTTTTCCCCTGACTTAGACATCCTGCTCAGACACTCCAATGGACAGATTCCCTTTTCTCATTACTTTCCCACCATTCACCACTGTTCCTGCTCCAGATCCTAAACTGCTCATGTTACAGCAGAAAAATCACCAAATCTGGTCAACTGGTCTCTCAGTGTATGCTATCCCACTCCAGAGGCACCCTCACTGCTTCTCCATCAGCCTTGTACTCACCTCCAGGATTCCCGTATTCCTCATGCTGCCTACTTCAGATTCTTCTACTTCCTTTATAGCAGGGGTTATCTTAGCCTTTTTTGTTCCACGGACCCCTTTATCACTCAGATGTAAACCATGGACCCCTTTCTAAGCCCACACTATACTGTGTATTATTTAATAAATATATCACACTCGCACCAACACGTTCCCACAAGAATAACGTTTCTTTGAATTTCAATTCAAGCTCACAGCCCCCTTGTGACAAACCCCTGCTTTATACCCTTGCCTCCCTGTGCCCACCTCATCTTCAAGTTGGCTCAACTTCCCTCTTCTTATTAAAATGTCTTCATACTTTCAATTTTCTTCTTTTTCTTCACTCCTGTTACAATGAAATTGTGTATTTTGAGCTCAAGCCCCTCCACCATGATCCAAAAATGACCTCCCCATACTTATTTCTTTCATCTTTACTCACTCCCAGCCCACTGGACCCTTCCTCTCAGCTTGCTCCCCCTCTGACTCTCACCCCTACTGAAAGGACAATTGACAAACGAGTTCACACCCACAGGACCAGGGCTTAGGACCCGGAACATGTCTTTGTAAGGGCCTTGATACGATCCATAACACACAGTTATCTGTATTATAATTGTTATCTGTATACCTCTTTAATAAATATTTGAAGTAAAAAAATAAAGACGTAAGTGTCCAAACCTTATTTTCTTCAAGCCAGTCTTCTCTCCCCTTCCCTTCCTTAAACAGACATGTGCCCATTTCTCACTCTGACAGTATTGTGACTCCAAAATCAGCTTGGTGGGGATAGTTCCCTAATCTGTCACTGTCCTAGAGCTCTTTCCTGAACGTTTTGCTCCAAAATTTCAACTGCCTGGCAAACACAATCTGAATGTTTGGTGGAACTTCTACTTCGTTATGTCTCATATTGAGTTTATCTTTCCCCCCAAAAACCTGCTCTTTCTCTGTATCTGTCTGTCTCTCTCTGCTAATGATGTTACCATTCTCCCAGCCACCCAGACGATGCTAAATCTGTATTAATTCTGACTCTGACCCTTCCTTTCAAGTACTTTTGCACCACACTTTACATTCCTTACATGACCATTCTCACTCCATTAAATTAGTTAGGACTATTATTATTTCCTTGGGAGTTACAGTAAAATCTTTTCCAAATTCTCTAATCTTTTGTGCTACAGCAACTGCTAAAGATCAGCTCTTGAAAAAGACTTCAAAGCCTCTTGAAACAGACAAGGCCAAATCAGGACCTTCAGAATAGGAAAGAAACTAAAACCTGGGCAAAAGTCTCAGGTATTGGAAGTTCTAGATGTTGATGCCTGAAAGCAATTGGTGGCTTGGGAAATTATTTTTAATTAGGAATGGGGAGTGATAACCTGGGAGTAACCAGTTGTCTGTATCGGGTGGTTATATTATCAGAGAATGTGGTGGTGGTGGTAGGGAGGGATATGTTTATTCTCTGAGAAGAACTGAGAAATACGAATAGTACTTGGGCATGGGCAAGACTTGAACGAGGCTTCTGGATAATGTCTACTGGTCACATTCAACCAAAGCTGTAAATCTACCAAGGGACTTGATAGTTTATCAAATTCGTACATTATTGCTACACCTAGGTCTTGGTATATCCATGTCACAAAATCCTTGAGCACCATGAAAAATCCTAATTTTATACTAGAGATGGGCCAGAAAACTCTACAAGTTTAATAGGGGCTGAAGTCCAGATTATGGATCCTTCCCAAATTTAGTAGGACTAGTAATTAGAACCTGGAGAGAGGGAGTAGGGTGATGATCAGCCAACCTAGTGGGTAAAGCAGTGGAATGGAATGTTATGGAGTGGATTTGCTGTATAATCTTGTGCAACTCACTTTACCTCCCTGGGTCCTCAGTAAAATGAGAGGATGTATCAATGACAAGTTTACCTCCACTCCTTTGCAATCGGCAGGTAAAGAAAAATCACGTTAGTCTGTCTGGACAAAACTAACATGCTGTTCCTTCTGTAGAAAATCAACTTTTTAATAACAATTTTTCTGTGAAGAATAATGATTAAACAGTTCAACTGAAATGAACATAGTCTTGGTGGTATAATTCTTAGAGAATCTTAAGATAGTTTATCATAAATCTAAAATTTAGTTGCAATTGTTGCAGGATTTTCTCTAGGTTCTTCTTGGCTAAGCTACAAGAAATGAATTTCAAGAGCAAGCCAGGTTAGTTAGGCCAGTAATTTATTAAGGAATGTAGAAAAGAGAAATGGGAGAAAATAATAGATTAAGGGTCCCAGGTAGAGAGGAAGGGGCTGAAAAGTGATAAAGAGGGCTGATTTATAGACTACAGTTCCCCAATACAGATTATAAATCCCCAGGTCTACTTGTGTGTTGATCCAGGTGGTAGGGGGGTAGGCACCCGAGCAGGGGGAAGAAGGCAAGAGTAGGAGGAAAAAGGTAAGAACAGGGGGGAAGAAGGCAAGACCAGGTGCAGTTTGATTTCCCACTTGTTTTTTAAACCATTAATTATTCTGTCCCTTTGCTAATAACAGGGGAGGAGTCCCAGATGTTTGCTGTTTTGACTGATTACCCCACCCATCAGTCACCTGGGAGGGTCCAATGATAAGGTCCCTGTAGAACATCCAGGGCTTCTCCTGGCTGCCGGAGGAAATCTTTTAAAACCTGAAGATACAATGGGGAGCAATAGAAAGCCCTTGCTCTACCAAACTTACAATGCTGAATAAGCAAGTGCAATCAAGTGTATAATGAGAGTTCTAGCACTTGCCATGGCAGCATATGGTAAGAGCATCTGAGGAATGACAGGGGCCAGGGGCCTCAGGGCAGATAGAGTGAAGTAAGTGTACACAAAGGGAAAAACATCAAGAATGGGCATTCTATCTGTTGGGAAATGGCCAGCGATGACCTTCCCAGAGAGACTCAAGGGTCAGGCCAGAGAGTAGGGGAGAACTACATTAGGGCTCAATCACTGTAACGTTAAAACATGGCTTCATGCTTCCTTCTAAGTTCCTTGGGGCATGTGGTGCCTGATATTTTGGGGATGGAGTCAGGTTATAAATCACTAGGGCTGTCTGGAGATATCTCCCCTTCAGGCACAGGATGACCCTTCTTAGGCCATGGTCTGTCAGAACTGCAGAGGCAGAAGACCTGCAGTTTATAACAACTTGTTATGAAAGGACTTCAGTAACCCTGCTAGAGTTCCAGAAAGCACACTACTTGATTGTCTGGCCCACCTTTTCCATCAATATATCAGTCCGAGGGTAAGAGGGTAAAAATAATGTAAAATTAGAATGTGAACTGAGGATTCCAATCCAAAAGGGCATCCCGAGAGGCCAGGTGAATGAGCAACATGATCTAACCAAGGCTTTGTAACTTTGAGGACACTGAGATCATCTGTGCAGAGATAAAGGCGTTACAGTGAGAACACTGACCAAAATGAGGATTAAAATGTGATTAAAAGACAGAAAATGGATTGGAATCAAGTCCAGAGAAAGATTTTTCAGGTCAGCAAGGAAGGAGCTGGATGAAGATCTACTAGACCAGGATCTGAGGCCTAGAGCCCTGTCACTGGGACAGGAGACTACTATGGCCTGTGGGGGAGAGAGGCAGTCAGCCTAGAGGGTTGTGGGGAAAATGAAGAACCCAGATAATCCTAAGGCAAAGGTTCATGGTACACATGGGAATGTTAAGATGAAGATGGCCTGGGTTATAAGGGAATGCCCAAGCCCTCCGTGAACCCTACTGGACCCATAACATAGTGTGGCCAGGTCATGAACCATCTTTTCCTCAGAGCATTTGAAGAAGAAAAGCCAGATACATGCCCCCCCACCCTCCGGATATATACTCTTTAAAAAAAACAAAAATTGATTCAATATTCTTCCAGCAAGACCCCAGGATAACATATTCTTCAGGTAGTAGGAAATCATCAGCTTGGGCTTATGATAGGGCCCCCTCAATGGTGCTCAAACCAAGTATGTGTAAGACAAATGATGTGGGACCTGAAACCAGACAGATTCTTAGCGATGCCACCCAACTTCTCAGACAATACAGAGTAGTGGGCTTGGGGTCAAAGGAGTGGGCAGTGAAGTAATGAGTACTTAGATGAGTACTGCGAACACGAGGTCCAATGTCAGTGCAATCAAGAGACTGATCTGAAGGGTCTGGGGGGGAAAGAGAGAGGTCATGAAGTAACAAGGTAGACACTAGAGTAAGATCAGCATGTATACCCAGGAACTGAATAGAACCAGCAGGGACTGGGGAGAGATCTAGTCCCAAAGATGGAAAAATTAAACTTTTCTAGGTTTTAGAAAGTGACCATAATAATTTTGCCAGAGAAAACTTAACTAAAAGACATAATGGCATGCACACTGTGGCAATGCTTGAGCACCTAATGTTTATAGTTTCTGAGCATATCCTTATGCTATGTCCCCTTTATTAAAACAAATAGCAACACAAAAACAACAAACAGGAACCAACAAAAGAAAAAAACAGTACACGGTTTTCCATGAATTAAGCAAGGGCAGCAGCACTGGGAAACCAATTCTTTCGCTGCATTCATCTACGTGGCATTAATGGCAAGAGACATAACAACCTGAAAGAATTAAACATATTTATGGCCATGAATTTCTGAGTAATGTTAAAATCAGATGGGTCTTATAATGCCCTCATTCAATGTCTGTTGATCAACGAGGTCTCTGAAGTTCAGAAAGATTAAGTCACTACCCCAGGTTCTCTAGGCAAACTGGGGCAGAGCTGTGGTTCCCTCAGGTTTTCTTATCTCCAGTGTGGGATCCTTTCTACTCACTGTAAGGATGAGGTTTTACTTGGTCTTAATAACTAAATTGAGATCTGACTTTGAAAACTGGAAAAGAAGAACTTTAAAGTTATCAGTGCTGTGGGAACCAGACTATATACCCATATCCTAATCCAAAAAGATTAGTATACTAGGCAAGAAAGGTCATCATTGAAAAACTGAACTGACAAGGAAAAAAAAAAAAGAGAGATATAATTCACAGGAACTCAAAGAGAGAAAGTGACAAATCAATGAATTCAGCTTTGGTTGAGGGATTACAAATATCAAAAGTCAAAGAGGATGTAAGCCAATGAGGAAGAGATAAGCCAAAACAAAACAAACAAAATACAAAATGGGGCTGAAACCACAAAATGAGTTCCAATGACTTTTCAATTAAATTCCCTTACAATCTGATCTCTACTCTAGAATCAGGATGTAACTCCAGCAGATAATAACTAAATGGAACTAATATTCTACTGTCCTCAAGCCACCTATTCTGAATGAGAACTGCAGGCTTACCAGCCACAGCCTTGTCTGTGTAAGATCTTTGCTCCTGTTTCTGATATAAGACATTTTCTTCTAGCAAATATTTTTAAAATAAAGGGTAATTTTTACCAAAGCCTTTTTTATCTAAAAGATAGTTTCTCTTAGAACAGATTAATGATCAATGTATTTATTATATTCTATAGTCTCAGTAAATAGTATTTCTTGCCCCCTCTTTCATCACTCCCACATTCATACCAAATTTACCTAATTCCATGATCTTGGGTCAAGAGAACCAAAAGAAAAAACATCCTAAGATTTGGTTGATAGGCAGGGTCTCCTTTTGGTCATCTTCTCTTGAAGGCACTGAACTAAATCAACATCTGGCTTCTCTGATGGGCCTGACTTTGGGAACAGGGCTTATGCGGTAGAGGACAATGAGAAGGGGCTCTTATGGTAGGCCCATTCTTAAACTTCCATATTTCATTCTTGCTTCTAAGCCCCCAGAAGACTGTTAACACCTTAACTGGTATTTTGTCATTTTCACGTCAGCACCTTTTAATTTTCTTAATACCTGGGAAACTTTCACTTATGGTTATATATTAGAAGAAACACTTGAAGAAATTAAAAATTTTTTTACTCTTTGGAAAAAGAAAGTGGGAGAAGCTCTCTCTTGGCCTGACTTCTTCCTCTAAGTCCAAAAATATAGACGCTGTGTTAAATATACTTATAATGTTTAAAAATAGATCAATACTTCCTCTATCAAAAATATTTATGTACAAGAATGCAATTTTCAAAGTTCAAACATTAGCTTAATGGCAGAATAGAACCCAAACAGCCACTGAATTATACTCGTTTACTTACCCCACATAAATAAAACCATTATAAAATACTATTCAAACAACAGAACTAGAAACTTCCCTCCATCTACTCTTTTTCCACCACAGGGATATAAACAATGCAGGAATTGTGCAATACAAAGGCCCTGCTCAGCCACTATCCCTCTGTATACAGAGCCATACACCTAACAGTCTTCATCTCCCTACAGAATGGCTGGTTGAATTTTAAGGTCCTGACATAAACAATTCACTCAATAAATACAGTGGAGAATCTACTATATGCCAAGTACTACTTTTATGGAACTTATAGTCTAGTGACCAACATTATAGTTTGACAAGGGAGTAACTATTAAAATAGACTATCCAAGGATTTTAAAATATTGCCTCAAATATAAGTCTATTCCATAAGGAAGCTGTCTACAAAATTAAATGCTGAAATTGTATCTCCATAAAATCCTTAACTCTGGATACTTCCTCTCTAGAACAATAATTTACAATGCAATCACATGTAGACAGTGCCATTATAAAAACATTTTCAATTGTTGGATTATATGCAGAGGGAACAGAAACATAGAGATCCCTCATTCTGTGGGTCTGAACTCCTGAAACAACTGGTTTTAGAAATGGACTTTTCCAGACTCATTCATAACAGAGTATTTCAAGTACAGTCATATGCAAATCATATCTTGGTATATCAATCATGGCAACACTGGCTTTCAATGTAAACAAGGCTTTTTGTACACACATGCAGCCCTGGAATTATAACAGTAGTTTAAAGTCTGTTTCCCTACCTACTTTAAGTTTTAAGCACCCACAAAGTACACACCAGTCTTCTGCTTCATTCCTGGGCACAAAGGTGGCACATCATAAATGCCAGATGAATGAATGGACATATGAACAGAATTAGAGCATCTCATTATCCACTTAGTACCCAAAACCACGTGATAGAAAAGACACATTTTCTGAATCTGATGCTTTGTAACCAGCTAATATAAAATACCAGTTATATACCAAGGTCTCTCAATTCATGTTTTCTTTTTCATCTATTTCAGAGTAATCAAACATTTTTATGTGAAATTTCTTGCCATCCTGTATCAGAATTTGGCACTAGTAATGGTATTTAACTTTACATGAGTAAAGTAATAAAATGGTTAAGAGCACAATAGACTCAGAGAGACTGGGAGATGATCTGGGCTTTACCACTTACTAGCTGGGTGACCTTGGTCAAACTGCCACACTACCTGATCTGCAATACCTATCTCACAGGGTTGGATGAGGTTTAAAGGAGATAATGTGCTAATGCTCAGCACAGTGCCTAGTACATACACGATAAGTGCTCAATAAATGGCAGTAGTTATATTTATATTAAGTTCAGTTTCCCAATCAGATGATCTTCTGACATATCTACATACACATTATATACATTTTGCATACCCCCATACCATCTAACAAAATGCTTTATACTTGGCAAAAGCTTAACAGATATTTATTTAATAAAAGAACTGCATCTTTATCTTTCTCTTTGGCATGGTGAAAAATCTTATTCAGGTAACTCTGCTAAACAATACAAAGAATTCAATAAACATTTCCTATCGTGACCAAAAGCCAGTTATTCCAGTTTTTCTGGGGTTTATCACATGCCCAAATCATTCAGACTACGAAAGAGGCAAGTAGGGAAGTATTGAGTGACAGTGTCATATCATCAACACCTGGTAATGCCTCTCTTTCAGAAACCCGACAACTGACCCCTCCCTCTTTTGCCTTTGGTAGGGCCCTATTTCTTTCTACAGTCCAGGATATAGAGGCAAATGGAAAGTGCAGTTTTTTTTCCAAATTGGTTTATAATAATTTATATTTAACTATGTAGTATTAGCACAGGGTAGACAAACTTTTTCTATAAAGGGCCAAATAGTAAATATTTTAGGCTTCGTGTGCAATGTGATTCTGTGGCAACTACTCAACTCTGCCTTTGTAGCGCAAAGCAGCCACAGACAAGACGGAAAGGAATGAATATGGCTATGATCCAATAAAGCCTTATGGACACAAATCTGAAATTCATATACTTTTCACTTGTCAGGAAATATTCTTCTTCTTTTGATTTTTTTCCCCTCGATCATTTAAAAATGTTAAAATCATTCTTAGCTCATGGGATACAGAATTATTACATAGATAAGAGGAGCCCACAGGCTATAGTTTACAGACCCCCATTTGTACCATGGCAAAGAGTGTAGCAACAGTCCTGATTCTTCATCACAAATTCAATTTTCTCAAGGTCTACTATTCCACAAATATTCAATCATTCCAAACATTTCATTCGTTTCCAGATAAAACATTTTTCAAAATCCAACTAAGTCACATATTTTATCTTTACAGATTTAATGTAAGGTTCATATTTTAGCCAATTTCTTGGTCATAAAACATCTAAAACTTATAGCTAGCTAGGTTATAAACAAACAAAATAACCAACCTATACTTCATATTTTTAAAAAAGAACAAGAATTGAACTCAATGGTTTATCCAATTACAATAACACAAATAACAGTCTAACACTCAACGTTATGATTCCATTTAATTAAGCTCTGAAATAAAAATTCATTACTTTATAAATACCTCTATCATGTATATAGCATTATCACTTCCAGGTTTGCTTCTTTCAGTATGCTGAAGGCCAAGGGTCTCAACACTGTGGGCAAGTGGCAAAACCTGGTCCTGTCATGGTTAATTCTTTAAAAATACTTACCATCATGAACGAATGCTGCAGGGTTCATTTAGAATTCTTTGGTAAGCTTTAAGAAGATAACTAACAATTTAACCACAGATGAAGTCAAGGAATTATGAACTTAATGCTATTCAGTAGCAGAGCCAAGTCCTGAAGGGTGCTACTTCTGTGGTATCACAGAAAACATTCAAAATGTTCAAGGTGTTTGTGTAAACATGCAGACTAAGGCTTAGAAATAATCCCTACCATCTGCCTGATTTTATGACAGAGACAAACACAGAAGTTTAAAGCTGGACCTTTTAAATGACCAACCGTTCAGAATTACTGAACTTTGTAAAACATTAAAAAACGTTAAGTTCATGGTACACGTAAATACTGTTAGCCAGAAGACCAACTAGTAATAAAGTCAAACTGTGATGACAAAAGACAAAAACTTTCAAAGTAAAATGCGTGGCAAGTCTTGGTGATAGCGGAGATATATTGAGGAAAACTGGCCTAAATTTACAAATATACTTTAAAAAAGGAAAACTTACTTTGTTCAAAATGTGAGCATATATATTTGGGATATGATTTCAAATGAATGAGAAAACTTTGGAGAAATAACAGGCATCTATGGATAGTAATATTTAGATAACCAAAGTTAGACAAAATTGGCCTCTTAATTCTTAAGACATTTCTCAACAACTTTAACAAATTGTTGATTTGAATTGTATATTCTATTTAACTCCAACAAAAACAAACAAAATTATATTTGGTGTTTGGGAGGACATGTTATGAAAACAAAAAGGGAGGACATGTTATGAAAACAAAAAAGTTTTTTAAATCAGTATTTTAAATATACTTTAAAATATTGTGTTACCTGAGTAACTTGTAACATTGATATAAAAATATATATTTATATATAATTGTATGACTGTAAAAATAAAAAAAATCTTGTAATTTAAGACTATAGAAAGATTCTTTTACTGGACATGAATAACAGTTTTGGAAATTTATAGAATAAAATCACTTCCTTCTTTGCAAATATTTCTTTCTTTATACACCAATGTTGTTTGCCTTCTTCCCCAAATATACTTATAAACATATATTTAATCTCCCAAATGAAGTCATTTAATATAGTTTAATAAATGCTTTCATTTATTGAGCACCTACTAGGTAGCAGGTGCCATGCTAAATATTTTAAATACATTATATCTTATCCTCACAGTTATAACTTCCTTTGGGGGAAAAAAAAAAAAAAACAGAGTGGAAGACAAATTCTCATTCTTTTTTTTCTCTTTTCTTTCTTTTTCTTTCCTCTGACTACACTGCTCAAAAAAAAAAAAAATATATATATATATATCAACTTCGGATTAAAAGGAAAAAATAATCCTGGCTACTTTCTCATATGTAATGTAAACCACTGTGATTATATGATTTTCCCCCCCCACACAAGGAACAAAAACTTGAGATTTCATGTTTTTAATTCTTAAAAATATAAAACAAAGAGCGTTTAAAAATCATTAAAAATGGCAAAAATATTGAAGTATAAATTTCCAAATTGAATTCAAGGATAACTCCATAGATACCAACATGTACATTTTAATTGGTTCCAAATTCTTACTGGTCATTCTTATTTTTTTCTCTCATTTTATAAATGCTGCATTTTAAAACTATGTCTTATTGCTTTTGTATCTACCCTCCTTGCTTCCCTCTTACTCCCACCCAGAAGACAATGTTTATAAAATATAGGTAATTCAATTAATTTATGTAAAACTGAATTAAGTTACTGACCTTAAAATCAGAAATTGATTAATTGGGAAGATAATATTTTATGCAGGTGTGCAGGTGTCTATCACTTTACCCAAATAGGTTAATTCCTGAAAGTCAGACTAGTTTCTATAAACCAAATCATAATCTTATCTCTAGAAAAAAATTGTCCCAGATTCACACTTAAGAATGCTACAAAATTTCTAAAGGAAAGGAAAGAAACCTATAATTCTCTAATTAAAAAGAATGGTCAAAATTATTTCAAAATGAAACAAACAAGTACCATACCATAAACATGTTCTCTTTGATCTATATCCAAGTGAGTAGAAGACACACCCTGGGGACTGGCCTGCCTCTTGAAAAGTGGGAATTTCCTGCATTTTCTCTATTCTGAGTAAATATAGTGAAGCCCCTTGCCTATATGAGCACAATGTACATTTCCCCATCATGAACGAATGCTGCAGGGTTCATTTAAAATTCTTTGGTAGGTTAGCTTTAAGAAGAAAACTAACAATTTGACCGCAGATTTAGTCAAGTCACATACCTACAGAATTACTAGTGAGGGTATAAAAGTTCCTAATGGAGAGAGGTCCAGATGTAATCCAATAATAGGTACTTAATAATGTCTTTTGCAATACAACTCATTCATCCATTTGTTTGTTTGTTCATTCATTCAGGCAAATATTTATTAAGTGCCAACTATGCATCAGGTACTTTTGCATATGCTGGGAATATAGTAATGAACAAAACATTAAAAAAAAAATCCCTGCCCTCATGGAGCTTACATTCTAGTTCTTCAAAAGGGATCCCCACATAAAATATAAGTTTTCAAAATCCAAGAGGAAAACTTTCTGAAAAGATCCATTAGTCCGTTGCCCACCCCAGAGGAACAAAGTCTACAATAAGTACTTCATTTAATATTTGCAATATGCTTTATTTTATTTTTTATTTTTTGAGGTACTGGGGCGGGGGATTGAACCTGGGACCTTGTATGTGGGAAGCTGGCACTCAACCACTGAGCCGTATCGGTTCCCCTGTGTTTTACTTTTTTATATCAAAAATAAGAATCAACATCCTGGTTAGTTTATTTCCTTGAATTTTAATTTATACTTTACTACTAATTTCTCAATTTACACTTTCCATTTCTGACCTATTCCTCTAGTTCCTTGAAGAGCGTGAGAGAGAACCCCCTTTTAAATTTCCACCCTAAATGATGATCAGTAGGTAACAATCAAGTAATGGTTTCTGTAAAAGCAATTCTTTATTATAAAATATGCTTCACAATTATAGGATTGTTTACCACTGCTGCCTCTGCATGACTTAACACAATGATTGAAGTTTTGACTGGGAATTACAGTATCTGAAATAGTTTGTTGACCTATTTTCTTGATATCTTAACTTCTTTCCTTTTCACTGTCCTATAACTAGACTTTATGATTCCTAATCGGAATTAGCACATGGTAAAGGCTATAAGTAGAAACTGGACTTTCCTTTCAGCAGAGATTCCAACTAACTTTTGCTTGGCACTGCTGTCAATGCAGTTTTTGCTAATGTGCTCTGGACCCTTCTTCCACTGAGCCCTCAATTACTCTCTCTGTCTTTACTCTCCCTAACCAAAACCCACTCAGTCTGACTCAATGATCACAACTAATCTGTACTCTTCTAAGTTTAACACAGCCTGACCAAAACTGTTGCCAAGCTCAGTGGTCCTTCATCTTTTCTTGGACTTCTTCTCCCTTTTCTTGTCACAGCCAATGGTAACGTTTTTCATTCTCACTTGCAGAACTCTTTCCACCAGAAGCACTCTCCCTTATTCTAGCTGACAGGGTACCATAGGAAATTAAGACATTTACAAGTATGCCACATTGTGGTAAAGGACACAAAACTAGGAATTAGAATATCAACTTTGCTCTGCAGAGGACACAGAAAGATCCAGGCATATTTAAGGAAACCAGTTACTCTGTGTATGATTACTGCATTTGCATTTCTATATTTATTCAACAAATATTTACTGAGTGCTTATCATGTTTCAGGGACTGTTATACAGTTTGTTTTCTTTTAATGGGAATACACAAACACTGCTCTAAAG
>PVKH010002303.1:0-27577 GCA_004027955.1 Chaetophractus vellerosus
TGTGTCAGCCGGGCCCTGAGGCTCAGCAGAGTTGCAACAGCTACTCTCCAGTTCACTGGACTCACCCAGGACAACTAACAAGGAGGTCAAAATGGACAGCCACCATACCAAGGAAACGAAAGAACCTACAACTGCAACCAAGAAAGTCCCATCCATCGGCTATATGGGATTGAAACTCCCTCTCAATTGGAGGTGGAGTGGACATCACCATCCCAGAATCCTCAGAATTGGGGAATGCTATGGACTACAGTGTACTCACTAGTTTCTACTATAGACTTGTGATTCTATCAATGGTAGAAATTACAGCACTGATGTGGAGGCAGTGGCCACTGGAGGCTCAAGGGGCAGGGGGAGGGAAAGACTGGTGTAATCTGGGGGCTTTTTCAGGAATTGGGAATCGTCCTGAATGGCATTACAACAACAGATATAGACCATTATATATCTTCCCATAGCCTGCAGAATTGTGTGGGACAGAGTGTAAACTATAATGTGAACTATGGTCTATGTTCAGTGGCAATGCCCCAGGATATTTTTATCAATTTCAATGAATGTGCCACACTAATGAAGGATGTTGTTCAGGTGGGAGGCTGTGGAAGGTGTGGGGAGTTGGGCATATGGGAATCCCTATATTTTCTGTGTAACATTTGTTCAACCTAAGTATCTTTAAAAAATAAAAAATATGTTTAAATGTATATATATATTTGTGCAATGGAAAGCTAGGCATCAATTAAAAAGTATATCCTATTTACGAATAAAGTGACATAGATGAGTCTTAAGGACACCACATTTAATCAAAGAATCCAGAAACAAACAAGTGCCTATTGTGGGACACCATATACATGAAGTGAAAGAAAATAACGACTGGTGATAGAAGTAAAAATAGTGGTTATTTCTGTGGATAGAGGCACATATGAAAGAGGAACAAGGAAACATTTTGAGGTGATGGAAATATTTTATAACTTGATTTGGATAGTCAATATTATGCCAGCATATTCACACATAAAATTCTTTGAGACTTACACCTATGTTTTGTAACCTTAATGAAAACTGTAAATATAAAACAAAAAACTGGGACCAGCTGTATAGCCCAGTGGAGAGGGCACTGGTACACCACATGGGAGGCCCCAGGTTCGGTTGCCAGGGACCTCTCCGAGTGGACAGATGGCCTTGAGAAAGGCAAGCCACCATGGGCAAGGCAAAATGCTGCCACGGGCAGGGAGGAGCCACCATGGGCAGGGCATGTCTGGCCCGCTCGGAGAGGCCCCGGGAACTGAACCCAGAGCCTCCCATGTGGTATACCAGTGCCCTATCCACTGGGCTACAGCCAGCCCCCAGCAATTTTTAATACTAGTGGAAAATAAAAGCAGGGATTTATAGCTATAGTAAATTAATTAAAATCTGAAAGAACATTACTAATGAAATGAATTAATTGCAGTAAATGATGATATATAATTACATGTAAAGTAATTTACAATAGTTTTAGAGGTTAAAGAACATTTGTCAAGTTATTATGCAATTATACAAATCATATTGCTAATGTTCAAAGTTCTGCCTCCAAGGACACTGTCTCCAAAGAAGCTTTGTTTGCATGCTATTTTTTCCCAAATTTCATTACACAGAAAATTCATTAGTGACTTTGTTGTTCATAGATTACCAAGGACTCTTTTTTACATAATTGGACTTTTATCATATAAAGCAAATGCCAAGCTAGATGTTGTCAATTCATTCCCTGCCCTGAGAGGTCAGAAAAGCAATCATAAAACTGGAGAGGAATCCTGACATTCCACCACCCTCATATATATAAATATATATACACACACACATAGTTTTTTCTTATTTTTGACAGAATTTCACTAGTTACAACAAGCAAGTCTGCAGTTGGTTGAAGATGGATATTTTAAGAGCTCTATGCATTCTAGAGTTGTCACGAGAGTAATTTTGGATTCACAAGCACAAGTGACCAGATATTCATATGAAAATCTTCATCACAACTATAATTTTCAATTTAGAAGTCACAAGATTTGATGTTTCAACAGAAAATATGATTGACAGTCAAAATTGTAAGTAATATAATATTTGTCATTTTAATTATATCAACTTGCCTGAGTATAGTCCTAAATTTTGGAAATCAGGGAAACAAAACCAATTTTTAAGTAGCTCTAACAAAATTCAAAATATGAGTGATGATCTCCATATTTGGTAAAGCACCATTTATTTCATTTATTTGAATGTAGTTTCTTTGGACATATATAAATGTAGTTAAATGAGCATACCTCTCCATCTCCCAAAACAATTACACTGAAGACTCATAATCCCATTAAAGTTCCTTCTCTTGATATCAAACACATATTTTGAAAGTAGAATAAACAGAAACCAATTAGTCACATTTCCCTATCAGTAATCCTTTAAATCTTATTGTGTTTTACCTTCTGATATCTTGGAAGAAAAAGACAAATGTTTTTAGAACTTTGACTAAAGTCCAAAGTTGGTAGGGATGAGTAAATTTACTCAAAGATGCAGCTGTCGGCTGAGAGATTGAAGGAGGTTTGGAAGAAGGTAGGTAAGCAGCTAAAATATTTCTTCTACATCTCAATTTGATCTAATATAATTATTGTTTTATATTATTATTCTAATATTGTTTAGACAGAGAAATCTAGGGACTCAGTTTTAGCAGGAGGAGAGGCAGATAACATTTGTGTGTGTATATGCAGACATGTGAAGAATTTAGGGCTGATCATGGGAGAAAAAAACATGTGATATAAATAGAAGCAGAAAAAAACTTTATTCTTAGAGCTAGAAGAGAAACTTCATATGACTACAAAGTGTACATGGCGAACCCACATTATTTTACCCATAATAACACTTCAAAAAGGAATAAACCTTCAATTAAATATAACAAAAAGAGAATTCTTGAGAGTCAAATGACATCTTTACTCCCAATGAAACTATAAACCAGTAGCAACCAAAAGAAATCCTTTCCAGACTACAGAATTGGAGTAAAATTTTTAAAAATTTATAGGATTTTTAATTTTGAATACCTGAATGTTTAGATTAAATATCAGTAATACACAATTTAATAAAATGTTTCTGAATGCATGCAGATTGGACAGAAGTTAGGAGTCAGCAAGGAGAAATGATACAGTAACAAGACAAGGTGTGGTCTCCATAGGGCAGGCTTATCTGGTAAAGTCTCCCCAGAATTTAGAGTTCTAATATCCCCACCAATATTATCGTCATCCCATATGTTTCCATCCCAATCCTCAGGGTTCCACTCCTTTCCAATCAATGTCCTCACTTTAATTGCAGAAACCCTGTGAGGTTGAGATTTTAGTTTCCCCTGTAGTTCTGCTACTCATACAATGAGCGTCTGGGTTTGATTCTCAGATATCTCAAGTCTTTGGCTACAGGAGTAAAGATTTTCTTTCAAGGCACACATAGAAACTTTCATATCATTCATATGGCATTTAAGTTCCAAATTTGAAGACTTTAGCTCATCTCTTCCTTTTTTAACTGTACCCAGAGTATCTAGGAGGAGCCAGCCAACATCATTATACTTTTTTATGCCACAGAATTCTGTAAAGGTATTGAAAACACTCTCACCCAGATCCTTGCTTTTTATAAGCGTGGAAGTAGGGGAATCCAGTGAGGCTATATTGTGTATCTCTATTGCCAGCTCACACTATGGACTCCTAGCAACCTCTTCATTATTGGAAAGGGAGTCTTTGGTACTGTTGAGTCCAATTAGAGTAGAGAACTACCTCAGACATCCCATGTTTAAGACTCTGTTCCTCAAGAACCACCGCACTTCTGGTACCAGCTGTTTTAGTCAGAGTTCTCTCAGGAAACAGAATCAACAGAGGATATTTGTTAATAATATAAGATTTGATAAGAGTCTCTCACGTGACCGTGGGGATGCACAAGTCCAGGTTCGGCAGGCAGGCTGCAAGCCAGTGGCTCCAATGAAAGAACGACGAAGGGTCCTTGATGAGTTTCTGGGAGAAGTTGGCTGTCAAACGACAGGCTGGGACATTCTCTCTGAATGTGGAAATCAGTTCCCTTTTATGGCAGTCAACTGATTGGATAAAAGCATCATCCATTCTTGATCCAATTTCCCTGATTGATGCAGATGTAATCAGCCATCCATGCAGTAAACTCACTGGTGATTGAAGTCCATAAATGCTCTTGTATTACAATTAGCCCAGTGCTTGCTGAACCTAATACCTGGGCACAATTACCTAGCCGAGTTTACACATTAGCCTAACATCACATAAGGTAAGGAATAAAATGACTGGCATCCAATGAAGGAAGAAGGAAATAAATGTTTCCTTATTCTAATAGCATATAATTAATTATTTGTGTAAAATAATAAGTGGATTTGAAAAATCTGTAAGGTACAAGAACAATATGCAAAAATCAATTTTATCTCTATATACTGGCAACAAACAACAAAGATTGAAATATTTCTAAAATATCACTTACAAATGTGTCCAAATTATGAAATTCTTAGTGTTAATATGCCAAAAAATGAGAAAATATGTACACAGAAGGCTACAAAACATAGCTCAGGGAAATTAAAGAAGACCTAAATAAATGGAGAAATATGCAATGTTCTTGCTTCAGGAGACTCATATTGTTAAAATAGCAATTTTCACCAAATTTATCTATAGACTTGACACAGACACAACCCCTATCAAAATCGCAACACATTTTTCTGTAAAAATTGACAGACTGATTCAAAAATTCATATTCAAATGAAAAGGATGCAAAGGATGCAAAAGAGTACAGACAAATTTGAGAAAGAACATGTTTAGAGAACATATACTACTTAATTCCAAGACTTATAAAGTTACAGTACTCAAGAAAATATTTGCATCAAAATAGATGAATAGATCATTGGAACAGAAGAGAGCTAAGCAAAAAACATACATATATAGTTATGTGATTTTTGATGAAGCTTTACATATATATATATAACTACAGATATACAGATTCTAGGGTCAGTAAAAAGAAATGGAGGAGACTTCTGGGGAAGATGGCATAGTAGGGAGCTCTAGTACTCAATACTTCTACCAAAACCATGATAAACCCAACAGAAACTGTCTGAAACAACTATTTTGAAACCCCAAAGGTGAGAAGAACACTCAACAACATCCTGAGAAGAGCAAGAGGAAAAGGCTGATAAATTACAGTAAAGAACAATGAATTCTTCTCTCTGCACAGTGGCTATGGGGCCCATCCTACATTCCCACAGCAGGCACCATGACGTCCATTCCCAGACTAGCTCAGTGATGAAAAAAACAGAAGTTATATGTTTAGGATGTTAAATTTCCACCCCATAGTACCCAAGGAAAAGAGATGAAAAATGTATTCAGATATAAAGAAAAGGCACTCGGTATGATACAACACACGAAATTAAATAAATATAAAAGTAAGCATTCACAGACATGAGGGACACAAAAGTTATAAGACTTATAAAGGGTAAATAACAAAATAAGAGAATGAAGATCTGTATTATCAGTGGTGACTTTAAGCATAAATGAATTAAACTCTCTAGTCAAAATACAGCTATAGGCAGAATGAATAAAATAACATGACTCAACTATATCTTATCAGCAAGAAACTCACTTTAAATCCAAAACACAAATAGGTTGAGGGTGAATGGATGGAAGAAAATATACCATGCAAGTAGTAATCAAAAGAGAACTGGGGTGGTTATAATAATATATGATAAAAACAGACCTTAAGTCAAAAACAGTTCCAAGTTATAAAGATGGTCATTACATACTGATAAAGGGGACATATCAACAGGAAGATATAACAACTATAAATGTATATTTACCTAACAGCAGAGTCACCAAATATAGGAAGCAAATACTGACTGATTTGAAGGAAGAAATTGATGGTTCTACATTCATAGTACTAGGGTTTCACACACCAGTCTCAATAATGGATAGAACATCTAATCAGAATACAATACAATAAGGAAGTACAGAACTTCAAGAACACACTAAATCAACTAGCCCTAACACATATAAATAGAACACTGCACCCAACAAGAATAGAATACACATTCTTCTCTAGTGCACATTGATCAACTATATGTTAGGTCACAAACCAAGTCTCAATAAATTCAAAAATGTTGAAATCATACAATGTATTCTCTTAACAAAATAGAATGAAGATAGAAATCAATAACAGAGGGAGGAATGGAAATTTAAAATATGTGAAAATTCCTTGATATTGAAAACTGTACTTATGAACATTTACTTTTGAAATCGAAACTTAGCCTAGTATTATAGGGTGCCTAAGCATTACCTCATCAGCGCCTCCTTGATGTTCAAGTGTGGTCTCTCTCTAAGCCAAACTCAACATATAAATGCATTGCCTTCCCCTCAACGTGGGATAAGCCTCCTTGGCACAAAGGGATTACTACCAAGCACCAACTAGCAATGCAAATGGAAGAAGATCTTGACCAAAAGGGGGAAATGGTAAAGACAAATGAGTTTATATGGTTAAGCGACTTCAAAGTGAGTTGGGAGGTCATCCCAAAGGATACACTTATGCACATTGCAGCAGGGTCTCATTTAGTGCCAAAGTAAATATTGCCTCAAATCACAGGGTTCCTGAGGGCTCTGGAAATATCCAGACACTATAGGCAGGGCTGACAACTCAAGAGTTTGGCCCCTTGCCAGTGGGCCCTACTTTGGAATTTATACTCTCCCATGTGACAAAGTTGAACCCAGGTGTGGCTTCCCTACACATCGCTCTTCTGCCCCTTCTATTTGAACCTATACTTAGTACTAGAGTTGATAGGTGCATATCCAAGAGACTTAAATCTTTGGTCTGTCCATGTGCCAGTTGGGCCCTGAATCTCAACGAAGTTGCAACACCTACTCTGCAGTTCACTGGACTCACCCAGGTAAGCAACACACTCTTAAAAATCCAATGAGCTCAAGAGGAAATCAGAAGGGAAATAAGGAAATATCTTAAGGTGTATGAAAATGAAATTACAACCTACAAAAACTTATGGAATGCAGTGAAGACAGTGTTGAGAGGGAAATTTATAGGTCTAAATGCTTTAAATTAAAATTGAAGAGAAGAACCAAATTTCCTTGTCAGACTGTTTTACTCTGAGGTCTCTCTGAAAGTATATTTGAAAAACTTTATGTGAGAAACAAGGCAAGTATATAATTTAAGTACTGCATGTCAATTAACATAACCCTGGTAAGAAGGTAAAGATGATATATGGTCAGGTGTCCTGAGAGACAGGGTTTTGAGCATTTTGAAAGTTATATAAGTAGATACTTCTATGGGATATATAGGTATCCTAGTTGCCATTGGTATGTTTCCTGATTGTAAATGCCCACACAATAGCTAACAAAACATTAAACTTTCCTCCTGGGGAAGTCCTCCTACTTTCTCAAATAAGATGGTAAAAAGTTCTGGATTATATAATCCTTATCTAATAAAGGAAAACAGGCCAATAAGCCAAACCCTCTATCTTAAGTCTTGCAATTATGACAATTAATCCTGTAATAATGAAATTAAACCTAAGGATAATTAATTCCTAGGATTTATTTCCCAAAAACCTCATTGTTATTCAAATATGGCCTCTCTCTAAGTCAAACTATGCAAATAAACTGTCTACCTTACCCCTGATTTGGGACAGATAGATACTATGAAAAAAGAAAATTACAGACCCATTTCCCTAATGAATATGGATACAAAAATCCTCAACAAATTTTGTTAATTGAATACCACAATATATTAAAAGAATTATTGACCATTATCAAGTGGTTTTTATCCCAGGCATGCAAGGGTGGTTTAACACAAGAAAATCAGCAAAATATAACACATGAATAAATCAAAGATGAAAACCACATAATCATCTCTATTGACACAGAAAAGGTATTTGATAAAATCTAGCATCCTTTCTTGATAAAAGAAATATAAGGAATCCATATTGGAAAGGAAGAAGTAAAGTTTTGATATCCAGAGGTTATCTGATCCTATACCTAGAAAATCCTGAAAAATCTACAAAAAAAGCTACTAGAGCTAATAAATGAGTTAGGGAGAGCAGCAGGAAACAAGATTAATTTGCAAAAATAAGTCATCTCTATACACTAGTAACGAGCAATCTGAAGAGGAAGTCAGGGAAAAAATACCATTTACAATAGCTACAAATAATCAAGTATTTAGGAATAAACTTAACCAAGGACATAAAGCAAACTACAATTTTGTATTCAGAAAACTACAATTCATTGTTAAAAGAAATCAAAGAAGACATAAATAAATGGACGAACATTCCGTGGGAAGACTAAACATCATTAAGATGTCAATTCTTCCCAAATTGATATACAGATCCATTGCAATCCCAATAAAAATTCCACAGCCTTTTTTAAAGAAATGGAAAACCCAATTATCAAATGTATTTGGAAGGCAAGATGCTCCAAAGAGCCAGAAACATCTAAAAAAGGAAAAATGAATTTGGAGTACCCTCACTTCCAGAGTTTAAATCATATTACCTAGCTAAAGTGGTAAATCAAAATGGTACTAGCATAAAGATAGACATATAGAACAATGGAACCACATTAATGGTTGAGAAATAGACCCTCATATCTATGGTCAAATGATTTTTGACAAGGCTGTCAAACCCACCCAGCTGTGTCTGAACAGTCTATTCAACAAATGGTGGTGGGAGAATGGGATATCCACATCCAAAAACAGAAGAAAAATTATGCCTACCTCACACCTTGTACAAAAATTGACTCAAAATGTAACGAAGACATAAATATAAAAGCAAGAACCAAAAAACTTACAGAAGAAAATGTAGTGAAACCTCTTCAAGACACAGTGGGATGTGATTGCACTCAAAGCATGAGGAACAAAAGAAGAAATGGATAAATGGGACCTCACACTTAAGCACTTAAGTGCTTCAAAGGACTTTGTCAAAAGGTGAAAAGTTAACCCTTTCAATGGGAGAAAATATTTGGAAACTCATATCTGATAAGTGTTTGACTTCCATACAATATAAAGAGATCATACAACTCAACAACAAAAGAGCAAGCACTCCAATTTAAAAAATGAGTAAAAGACTTAAATAGATATTTCTCCCAAGAGGAGATACAAATGTGAAAACGCACATTAAAAATGTTCAATATCTATTTTTAGCTATTAGGGAAATGCAAATCAAAAGTACAATGAGATATCATCTCATGCCTCATAGAAGGGCTGCTATTCAAAAAACAGAAAACATGAAATGTTGGAGAGGATATGGAGAAATAGGAACATTCTTTCGTTGGTGGGAATGAACAATGGTGCAGTCTCTGTGGAAGACAGTTTGATGGTTCCTCAGGAAGCTAAATATAGAACTGCACTATGATCCTGCAATCCCTCTAATATGTATATATCCAGAAGAATGGAAGACTGTGATGCAAACAGACATTTGCACATGGATGTTCATAGTGGCATTATTCACAACTGTCAAAAGATGGAAATAACTCAAATGTCCATTACCCGATGAATCGATAAATAAAATGTAGTTTATGCATGCAATAGAATACTATCCTGCTGTAAGAAGAAATTAAATTGGGGCACATATGATAACATGGATGAAACTTGAGGATATTACACTAAGTGAAAATAAGCCAGACCCAAAAGGACAAATATTGTATTGTCTCACTAAAATGAACTAAATAGGAAAAATAAACACATGGAGTTAAAATCTAGACTATAGTTTACTAGGAGCTAGAATGAGGACTAAGAAGGGGTACTGATGCTTAATGTATGTAGAATTTTCAGTTAACTTGACTGTAAAAGTGTGGAAATGGATAGAGTTAATGGAAACACATTATAATGAGTTAACTAACACTGCTGGTTTATAAATGGTATTGTGGCTGAAAGGGGGTAGTCTAGGGATGTAAACGTCAATTGAAAGAGAGCTAGAGAATGATCTAGGAACTAAACAATATAGTGAACCTTAGGTGGATGAGGATTGTGATTAATAATTCAAATGCAAGAATATTCTTCTATGAACTAGAACAAATGTACGTCACTATTACAAGGTGGTAAGAATATGGTGGTGCATGGGAAAAATACAATTAATGTAACATATGGACTACTGTTAACAGCAACATTGTAATATTTTTGCTTCAGTGACAAAGAAGATACTACATCAATGCTAAGAGTCAATAATAAGGTGGTATGGGATTTTTTCTTTTGGACTAAGGAAAACATTCAAAGGTTTACTGGGGCCATAACTGCACAACTCTAGTTGTGAAAGCCATTGAGTGTACACTTTGGATAGAATGTACAATGTATGGGACTGTATAAAACAGTGAACCATTAATGGAAAATGGACTGGTTAACAGTACAAATATGAGAATGTTCTCTCATGAACTATAACAAATGTATATTCTAACACATGGTGTTAATAATAGGGAGTGCATTGAAGGAATGTACCAAGTGCACCATATGGACTGTGGTTAGTGGTAATAGTCTGATCATACTCTTTCATAATCTGTAACAAATGTTCCACAACAATGTAAACTGTTGGTGGAGGTAAGATATATGGGAATTTTATGCATAATGCATGATTGTTTTGTAAGTCTACTAAAAAAAAATAAAAACAAAAAGCAATGAAAAAATGGAGGGGGAATAGTAACCACTGACTAAAGCAGAGTTATTGTTATTGTAGTTGTTAAATTAAGTAGCTTGTAACATTGACACAAATAATAAAAATTTTTAATGAAAAATCCAAACCAGAAAGCAAAATTTTAAAAAGCACAGAAGAGTGACTTCAAATCAGAGATCTCATCTCAAAACTGGAAGAACTAGAAAAAGAAGAGTGAAGTAAACCCAAAGTGAGCAGAAGGAAAGAAATAGATATTAGACTGGATATGAATGAAATTGAAAACAAAAAAAAAAAGAGTAGAGAGAATCAATGAAACCAAAAGGTGATTCTCTGAAAAGATCAATAAAATCAACAAATCATTATCTAGACTGACAAATTTAAAAAGAAAGAGGATAGAAATAATGAAAATCAAAGATGAAGAGATAAACAGTACTACTGACCTCACTGAAATAAAAGATTCTATGACCTACTATATACCAAAAAATTAGATAACCTATATGATATAAACAACTTCTTAGAAAGACACAAAGTTCCTAAATTGTTTCAAAGAGAAATAGAGGATGTCAACAAACCAACTAGTGAAGATTTTGAAACAGTAATCAAAAACCTCTTAACAAAGAAAATCCTAGGACTAGATGGCTTCACAGAAGAATTCTACCAAATATTCCAAGAAGACCTAACTCCATTTCTGCTCAAATTCTTCAAAAATATTGAATAGGAAGGAACACTCATTAATTTGTTCCATAAAGCCAACATAGTTCTCATACCAAAGCAAGATAAAGATACCACAAGAAAACTACAGACCAATATCTCTTATGAATATAGACACAAAAATCATAAACAAAATACTAGCAAATGTAATCTAACAGCACATTAAAAGATTCACATGCCCTGAACAAGTGGAATTTATCCCTGGTATGAAAGGTAGTTTCAACATAAAAAAGAAATTAATGAAACGCACCACACTAATCAGAATATATTGGAAAAGCACACGATCATCTCAATTGATCCAAAAAAGGCATTTGACAAAATGCTTCATCCTTTCTTGATAAAAACACTTACAACACTAGGAATAGAAGTAAACTTCCACAGCGTAATAAAGGACATAACAAAAAGCACACACCTAACATCCCACTTAATGGTGAATGACTGAAAGCTTTACCTCTATGATTAGGAACACTACATGTATACCCACTGTTAACACTAGTATTCAACAACATTGTGTTGGAAAGACTTGCCAGAGCAATTATGCAAGACAAAAGAATTAAAAGCCACTCAGATTTGAAAGGAAGAACAATTTTTTCTCTATTTACAGATGATATCATCCTATATATGGAAAATCCTGAAAACACCATAACAAAGTTCTTAGAGCTAATAAATGAATTCAACAAAGTTAAAAGGTACAAAATCAACACCAAAAATCAGTAGTGTGTCTGTACACAAGTAAAGAACAAACAGAAGAAGAAATCAAGGTAAAAAAAACATTTAAAATAGCAACTAAAATAATCAAATCTCTAGGAATAAATCTAACCAGGGATGTAAAGGACATGCACAAACTACAAAACATTGCTAAAGATATCAAAGATGAACACTTCAGTGAATTCCCGTGAGTGAATTTGGACAGCAGAGTCTGCATTGAATCTCTGCTCTGGCCAGAACAAAACACAGAGACACTTGGAGAAGAATGTAGAAATGAAGATTATTAAGAGGATAAATTAAAGAGTAAAAAACCAGACAATAGTATGACAACGGAAAGCCAAAGGACAAAATCGATGAAGTGTGTAATGCCTTCACTGTAATAACATTGAATGTTAATGGCTTAAACTCCCCAATCAAAAGACATAGACTGATAGAATGGATAAAAAACATGACCAATCTATATGTTGTCTCCAAGAGATTCATTTCAGATGTAAGGACATAACTAGGTTAAAAGTGAAAGGCTGGAAAAAGATATTCCATGCAAATAGTAATCAAAAAAGAGTTGGGGTAGCTATACCAATATCAGACAAAATAGAGTTTATATGCAAAACTATTATAAGGAATGAAGAAGGTCATTATATATTAATAAAAGGGGAATTCACCAATAAGAAATAACTATACTAAATATTTATGCACGTAACCTAGGTGCCCCATGATACATGAGGCACACACTAGCAAACCTGAAAGGAGAAATAGATGTCCCTACAATAATAGTTGGAGACTTCGATACACCACTCTCAGTATTGGATAGAACATCTGGACAGAGGATAAATAAAGAAGAAGAAAGTTTGAATAATAAGATAAATGAGCTAGAGCTAACAGATATCTATAGTGCATTACACCCCCGAAACATTCTTTTCAAGTGCTCATGGATCCTTCTACAATTAGACAATATGTTGGGTCACAATACAAGACTCAATAAATTTCAAAATATGGAAATTATACAAAATACTGTCTCTGATCATGATGGAATGAGGCTGGAAATCAATAATGGATGGTAAAAGGGAAAAATTATAAATATATGGAGGGTAAAAAACACATTTAAATAATCAGTGGGCCAAAGAAGACATTTCAAGAGAATTCAGCAAATATCTTGAGATGAATGAAAATGAGAACACAACATATCAAAACCTATGGGAAGTTACAAAGGCAGTTCTGAAAGGGAAATTTATTGGCCTCAATGTTTACAGTAAAAAAAAGAATGAGTTGAAATTGAAGATCTAACTACACAACTGGAGGAACTAATAAAAGAACAGCAAACTAATCTGAAACCAAGCAGAAAGAAATGGCAAAGATCAGAGCAGAAATAAATGAAATTGAAAAAAAAATAGAAAGAATCAACAAAACCAAAATTTTGTTTTTTTGAGAAGACAAACAAAATCGACAAACCTTAGCTAGACTGACAAAGAGAAAAAAGAGAAGAATAAAATTTTTTAAATCAGAAATGAGAGAGGAGACAATACAACTGACTGCACACAAATAAGAGAGATTATAAGACGATACTATGAACAAGTGTATGCCAAAAACTAGACAATGTATACAAGATGGAAAAACTCCTAGAAACACGTGAACCATCTAAACTAACCCTAGAAGAAATGAAATACCTCAACAAACTAATCACAAGTGAAGTGATTGAAACAGTCATCAAAAACCTCCGAAAGATGAAAAGCTCAGGACCAGATGGCTTCACAGGTGAATCCTACCAATTATTCAATGCCAATCAAATACCAAACTTGTTCAATCTCTTCCAAAAATTTGAAGAGGAAAGAACACTACCAAACTCATTCTATGATCAGGAACAAAGCAAGGATGCCCACTGTCAACACTATAATTCAATATTGTGCTAAAAGTTCTAGCTAGAGCAATTAGTATAGATAAAGAAATAAAGGCATCCAAAAGAGGAAAGGAAGAAGCAAAACTTTCACTATTCACTGATGATATGATCCTATATCTAGAAAACCCTGAAAAATCCACAACAAAGCTACTAGAACTAATAAACGAGTTCACTAAGGTGTTGAGATACAAGAGTAATATGGAAAAATAAATGGCCTTTCTATACACTACTGACGTGCAATCTGAAGAGGACATCAGGGAAAAAAATCCATTTATAATGGCAACTGAAAGAGTCAAATATTTAGGAATAAACTAAAGCAAGGACATAAAGGACCTGTATTCAGAAAACCACAAAAAATTGCTAAAAGAAACAGAAGACTTAAATAAATGGAAGGAGATTCTGTGTTCATACACTGTAAGACTATTTATTATTAATATGTCAATTCTACCCCAAATCATTTACAGATTCAACACAATCCCAATAAAAATCCCAACAGCTTTTTTTGCAGAAATGGAAAAGTCAATTATCAAATTTATTTGGAAGGATGAGGGGCCCTGAATAGTCAAAAATGTCTTAGAGAAGAACAAAGTCGGAGGGTTCTTACTTCCTGACTTTAAAACATATTACTTAGCTACAGTGATAAAGACAGTGTGGTACTGGCATAAAGACAGATTGACCAATGGAACCAAACTGAGAATTCAGAAATTGACCCTCAAATCTACAGTCAAGAGATTTTTGGCAAGGCTGTCAAGTCCACCCAGCTGGGCCAGAACAGTCTACTCAAATGGTGCTGCATCGCCATATCCAAAAGAAAGAAAGCTGATCCTTATCTCACACCTTATCCAAAAGTTAGCTCAAAATGGATCAAGGACCTAAATATAAAAGTGACAATCATAAAACTCCTAGAAGAAACTGTAGGAAAACATCTTCAAATCTTGCAGTAAGCGGCAGTTTCTTAAACTTTAAGCTGAAAGCACAAGCAACAAAAGAAAAAGTAGATAAACGGGATCTCCTCAAAATTAAACACATTTGCAATTCAGAGGACTTTGTCAAAAGGTTGAAAAGGCAGAAAAAGGGAGAAAATATTTGGCAATCATATATCTAAAAAGGGTTTAATATCCATGATATATAAAGAGATCATATACTCAACAATAAAAAGACAAATTACCCAATTAAAAAATGGGCAAAAGACCTGAAAAGACAATTGTCCAAAGAAGAAATACAAATGGTGAAGAAACACATGAAAAAATGTTCAACATCTCTAGCAATTAGGGAAAAGCAAATCAAAACTACAATGAGATATTATTTCACACCTATTAGAATGGCAACTAATAAAAAGTCAGAAAACTATAAGTGATAGAGAGGATGTGGTGTGATAAGAATGATTATTCAACGTTGGTGGGTACAGCCACTGTGGAGGACTGTTTGGCAATTCCTAAGGAAGTTGAATATAGACTTGCCATGTGATCCAGAAATACCATTACTAGGTATATACCAAGAACAATTTAGAGTAGTGATACGAACAGATATCTGCACACCGATGTTCATAATAGCATTATTCACGATTGCCAAAATATGGAAACAACCCAGGTGTCCATCAACTGATGAGTGAATAAATATATTGTGGTGTTAACACTCAATGGAATATTATGCAGCAGTAAGAACAAATGAACTGGTGATGCCTATAACAACATGGATGAACCTGGAGGACATTATGTTGAGTGAAGCAAGCCAGATACAAAAGGACAAATACTGTATATTTCTGCTATTATGAACTAAATATATTGTGTAAACTCAAGGAGTTAATAATTAGAAATAGATGACCAGAAATTAGAATAGAGTGGAGAATGGAAACCTGAGGGTTAATCTGTGCAGAATTGGTAAAAGAGGTTGTTTCTAAATCTTTGGAAATGAACAGAAGTTGTGAAATCACATCATAGTGTTTGTAACTAGCAGAGCTATTATATAGGTATGACAGTGGTTGAAAGGGTAAGTCTATTTACAAAATATAAATAGAAATAAACTAAAGAGATGGAAACAGAATAGCAACTATTTACTGCAGGGGAAGCATAGAGAGATTGAGATGTGATGAAGTATTTTTTCTTTGTTTTTTGTTTTTTATTGTTATTACTATTATTGGAATAATGAAAATGCTCTAAAAGTGATTGAAATGGTGAATGTACAGCTATGTGATTAGACCCAATACCACTGATTGTAAACTTTGGATGTTTTTATGCTTTATTAATATGTATCAATATACTTGATTTGTTTTTTAAAAAAAAGAAATCTTCAAATTAAGAATAAAAAGACAAACAACTCAATTATAAAAGGGGCAAAAGACTTGATCAGACATCTCTCCAAAGAAGATATACAAATAGCCAAAAGCACATGAAAAGATGCTCAACATAATTAGCCATCAGGGTAATGCAATTCAAAACCACTATGAGATATCATTTCACACCCATTAGAACGGTTGCTATTAAAAAAAAAGAAGAAGGAAGAAAATAACATGTGTTAGGAGAGGATGCAGAGAAATAAGATCACTAAATCATTGCTGATGTCAATGTAAAATGGCGCAGCCACTGTGGAATACAGTTTGGCGGTTCCTCAGAAAGCTAAGCATAGAACTATGATATGACCTGGCAATCCCACTACTAGGTATATACCCAGAAGTATTGTAAGCAGGGACATAAACAAATGTTCATAGCAGCAATGTTTACTGTTACCAAAAATGAAAGCAACCAAAGTATACATAAGCAGATGAATGGATAAATAAAGTGTGGTATATACACACAATGGAACACTTTTTAGCCTTAAAAAGGAATGAATTACTGGTCAATGTGACAACCTGGATGAACCTTGAAGACATCATGTTGAGTGCAATAAGCCAAACACAAAAGAACAAATATTGTATGATCTCGCTGATTTGAAACACTTAGAACAAGCAAACTCACTGAGTCAGAATCTAGACTATGGGTTATCAAAAGACAGGTTTGGGACAGAAAATTGGAAGTTAAGGCCTGAAATGTTCAGGGTTCCTATTTGAAATGATGGAAATGTTTAGGTAGTGGATGGTAGTGAAATTAGAACATTTTGAGCACAATTAACATTACTGAAATATAATCCCAATATTACTAAAAGGGGAAATGTTAGATTATATATATGGTAACAGAATAATTTTTTTAAAAATCCATGGAACTGCCCTACAGTGAATTCTAAACTAAACCATGGGCTTTAATTAATAGTACAATTATAAGAATGTGTTCTCATCAATTGTAACAAATGTTCTACAGCAATGCAACATGTTGGTGACAAGGTGGTATATGGAAATCCTGGATTTTTTGGATAATTGTTCTATAAACTCACAACTTCTTTTATAAAGGGAAAAGAAATGTTCAAAAAAAAAAGTCATCAAGTGCCATTCTAAACAACTCATGCACATAAATGTGGACATTTATTTGAATAGACAATTGCCTAGAAAATCTCAACTCACCAAAAATGATACAAAAGTAATAACAATATTAATATTTCCATATTTATGAAAAACAAATGCATTGTAATTAAAAACCTTACAATGAAAACTCCAAACCCAGATGGCATCCCAAGTAAATTATTTGAAATATCATCAATCTTACAAATTCTTCCAAAAGTAGAAAAAAGACAAAACACTCAGATAAAAAGACAAATTTTTTAAAATACATAAACCTTATGAGACATATAGGCCATTCCACATTTTGTTAAAACCTACATAACTGTGCAGTGCAAAGTGTAAACTATAATGTAAATTACTGACTATGGTTAGTAGCAGTGCTTCAATATGTGTTCATCAATTGTAACAAATGTACAACGCTAATGAAAGATGTTAATGGGGAAGGGGGGGTGAGGGGAGAGTATATGGGAATCCCCTATATTTTCGATGTAACATTTATGGAATCTAAAGCTTCTTAAAAATAAAAATTAAATTAAATTCTAAAAAACCATTGTGAGGGCATTTAAATTTTTTTTAATTTACTGACCAATACCTTTTGTGATCACTGTCCTTACTATCTAAGTATGACATTAGCAATTTAAAACTAGCAATATAGGAAAATGGTAATAAATCATGAAAAATTGGAAATTGTTCTAAGAATACAGTAGTGGTTTATATATAAAATAAAATAAATAATTCTCTGCATTAATAAAATAATAGATAAATCATTTGATTATCTCAAAGAAAACAGAATATTTTATAAAATACAAGCTTTATCATCAGTAAAACTCTTAGCAAATGAATAGGAGCAAACTTCCTAATCTGTTGGAGGGAATCTAAATAACAATTTGAAAAATATAAATAGAAGTCTTTTTAAAAATATAAGTACAAATAATAAAAATGCTAGAAATACAAGAACAATTCTTTAAAAGGTAATAGTAGATATATTTTTAAATAAATTTGAAGATCAATGGCAATGAGGGAAAATATTTTCAATATATATGAAAATATAAAGGTTCATTAACTAGAAAATTATAAAAATTCCCAAAGTTTAATTGAGTGTCGGCACAAGAGCACTCTCATAAACTAAAGTTTGACATTTTGGAGATCATTTTGTTAATGCAATAGAAAAGTCTTGAAATATGAATTCATTATTTTTGACATTTTAAATTAGGCTAAATTTTCAAACATTTTTGTAGAACGATGATTTGCAGAATTTTGGAAAGTTATAAAAACGAAAATTCTGGAAAACAATTTGTGAAACCATACAATTTATTTATTTGTAGTAATTTATTTTCACAATAATGAACAATTACAGACAAATTTTCAAGAATTAGGAATGGCATGAAAACTGATAGAACCCTGCAAAGTGGCATATTACAAAGTTCTAAAAATGATGGTTCATGAGCTACACTTAGTGAATTGAAATTATTTGCCTGTTAGTCTTTATGTGATAAAGCAAGTTACAATACTGATTTGAGAATTAATTATATATTTTAAATATATACAAAATATGGATATTTTGTACAGGAAAATTTGGAATGGTTGTGTATAGAAATAATAATAGCAAAATAATTGAATTTGTGATTATGCTTACTTTTCTTTTTTTTTGGAATAACTTGAATTATTTACTTCTTTAAGTTCAAACGGGTAATAAGGAAGAAAATAAGTACTACTCATCTTAAATCAATCACAAGTGTATGTGAAACAAATACAGGAAAGACAGACATGCTGTTTACCATCTGATTTGTAATGTTCTTTGTTGGCTATTGTTCTACCTTCATTTCTCTGAGGACATTGACCTCATTGCTGCATTTTCAGGATTTCTGCCAAATTCATTACACAGAAGATTCATTAATCATTTTGCAATTGGGTCACAACGGTTCCTTTTGTTCATTCATTTAGTTTCAACTTTGACAAATAAAACAAATATTAAACTTGTTAGTGTAATAATTTCTCACCAGTCCATAGGAATCAGAATATCAACTCTTTCAAAACGATAGAAAGGCCTTACTATCCCCCAAACCTTTGAAAAATATATTATTTTCAACCCTAGAGTGTTTAAAAATTTGATGAAGTCCCTGAAGAGCAAGGCTTGGTAATGTATAGGAGATGAGCATCTCTGGTCTAGGAGCCTCTCCAGAGAGCCTGTAAGGGGAATGCTGGTCCATGAATAAGAGTGGTCAGAAGCGCACACAAGGTCTACTCTAGTCGTCTGCAGGACAATAAACAGCCGCCAGAAGCTACTACTGACTCTAGGGAGAGTAAGTACAGCACCTGTGATTTCACTTACTTTTCTTTTTGAGAAATAAGATCAGGATTTTTTTGGAATTAGTGTATGTTTACCAAAATCAGTGTAATAATAGCCATCTGAAATGTTGAAAAAAGAATAAACTTTATATTTGAGTTGTATTTTTTAAGAGTATGACCTTTGAGCATAACTATATAGTCTAGCCAAGATAGTTATTATATCATGACTTCTCTCGACTGTTCTGAGACATAAACTCACTTCAAAGTGAAAGTCATGCATGTTTATATAAAAAATTACCACTCAATAGGACTTAAAGACAAGCTAATGATACAACGAATGTCCCCTGCACTCTTAAAATTAACAAAAATCTCTGAAAGACATATGGAATAAACTTAAATCAGTCAGTCATAGTTCAGTTTCAATAATATTCTAAAACATTGTTTCTTAAGATTTTGTACAAAAGGGTACTATTAAGAATTGGAAGAAAAGATGACTATTTTAGAACAAGGGTTTCTGCCCATTGGGGCCTGGACTGAGTACGTTTCTACAGAACCCACTAACTGTTTCTGGGCTGAGGATAGCGGGATAGACAGGAGACTAGGTGGTCTGTGGAGAAAATCCTTCAAAGCATCTCTGCTTGATGTACTTGGTAATTATCATTATATCCCTACAATCCTTGATAATGCCATGGCTCTCCAGAAAGCTTAGGAACAGCCTTCCTTCCCTATGATGGTGAGTGTATACTTTGAGAATTTAACTGGACACTGGACACATCTGGTAGTTGACCCTGCCCCCAAGTCTAAAGGAAGCAAAGATTTTAAGAAGCAAAGAAAAACTATTCGCATTACAGTCTAATTGGGACCTCTAGGAAAAATTCTTTTCCATTGACTGATTTAAACATGTCTTGAACCTTGAAGACACTAATTCAGGATTGAAAATATTTGAATAGCTTATAATGTAATTAATTGGTGATTGCTGAGAAAAAATTATGGAAGAGCTATTGGCCCAAAGTCAGTTCATAAAGCCTTTAAACTTGGATGTTAATATGTGACTGAAAATGAATTGAGGAGGTATAAATGACAACAACTGCATAAGACAGTGAGAAGAACCCAAGTATCATTTTGTTCCTTGGTTCCGGTAACATGAATAAATTGAGAAGATATCAACTAGATTGTGAAAATAGATGCACAAGATATTTTAAGGAAAATACATGGGCAAATTATATGTTCAATTGTACAAGTTCTATATTTAATGTTTACATTTTTGTATTATTTATAATATATGATATACTTGCAGAAGAAAATTTTTAAAAGCCTATGTTCTAAAATACTTTGTTGTTTTACATAATTTTATCTTTTTTAACATGTCAAACAAAATTTTTTTCAACTTTATAAATTATCTATTTAGTAAAAACTGATAAAGGATAAATGGCCGTTCTTATAATATCTAACTGCCTTAGAAGGTATGTAAGAAAAAGATAATGTAAAATTTTGTTCTGGTGATATATGGTAGATGTTACAGATGCTTACTTTTGTCACTGAGGATGCTGAACTTACTGAGGTTTGTTGATTTTTTTTAATTTCAATATACAGAATATCCATACATAATTTTTGAATCTTTGTCACAAAAGACCACTGATCTTTCAGCTTAATTATATTTTTAAGCTAATGAAAAAGTGGTATAGTAAACTCCTTCAGTCCAGAGTTTCAAACATTAAATTTTTCTACCAAAGAGAATGCTCCTAATATCACTTCCTTTTAATTTTTTTTCTTTTCAATAATGAGTAGATATTGAAGAATAATGAAGAAAATATTGCCTAAGCATGTAATGACAAAAAAATCCATTGGGGAATATTTTATACTATGTGTAGATAGAGAATTCCATGAATTCTCATGGCTGTATGTGAATATGTTTAGCAAGTTCACATGCAAGTTTCAACAGCAAATTCAATTTCAGTTTTGTGACCTTATCAATTTTTGTGGTGACATAGAAAACAGACGCTGTGAGTAACTGTTAAAAGCATTAAGACAGAGCATTGTCGTTGCATACATTATCCAATGTATCCAAATTCCCACTTAATGGCAGTAATTAAGAGGTCATCAAAATGTACCATCTCATTGTCATTTGGTAGTATTATGTACTACATCTGGTAACTAAAAGGACCTTAGATCACATCATCCTATTAGAGATTCCTAGTTGTATTGCAAATGTAAAATATTTAAAACATGGAATAAAAATAAATCAGTCATACTTCAGAGCCAAGTATTTTGCCCAAACTTAACTTTTACTCTCTAGGTAAGATTGGATTTCTCAAGTAATTGTTGTATTTATAATTGCTAATTTGTAAAACAATTATATTCCTAGCACATCTAATATTTGCCAAATTGTGCAGAGCTGAATTTAAGACCATAGTGAAACATTTTGTATTTGTGAGCTGAAGAGAATGGGATTGAAAGGGAGTAAATGGGATGCTGAAATGGGTCTTCACAGCATCTGAATGTGGTCCCCTGAGGTTGTTCCTTACGTGGTGACTCTACTATCCCTCAGAGTTCCAGCTCTCAAGAAAAATGATATTTTTCTGTTATAATGGCATAAATGTGAAAACTGAGCACATAGTTGGAGTTAACCCTGGATCCTCTCCGGTAAAAGAGAACATTTTCAATCAATGACTTTGTATCAATCAATGAAATGAATCCATTAATTGGTGTCTCCCAAGGAAATCTTTGATGTAGGAATAATCACAAGCCCTAGAGACACTAGCTGAAGACATTTAATTGATTGCTATTGCAATTAATTTGTGAAAAGTAAGGGGAAAACTCTAAAAGAGCTACTAATCAAACTCAGTATTGCAAATCTGACCTTTGATTTTATTATCTTAATAACATATCTCAAGAAGGCAGAATGGAGATTCAACTACTCATTTACTCAGATAAGGCAAGGAAGACACACTAGTTATCTCTTTAGTCAATGATATGAGTAACAGATATTAGCAGGAAATGTAACAAATTTGTAGTATGACTTAAATCATTAGCAAACACTACTCTTCAATGTAAAAACAAAAAAAAAAACAAATAAATAAAAGCACAAACTATCAGAACCATAGGCACGGAAAAAAAAAGCATAAGTGCATTCAATGATGGAGTAATATCAAGGAATCCAAAAACAAAAGAGAGCTTTGTATGTGTCTGGAACAAATTGATGATGTGGGCATTCATTCAATGACCATTAGTAAGGCACTGATATATACCTGGGTTTTTGTTAATTTTTATGGTTATACTAGTGAAAAAAAGACTTATGTTGTCAGTTGTCAGTCAGGGTAAGTACTGTGATAGAAATAAGCATTGTTTGATATTGGTGCACAAGTGAGAGATTTCAATTGACTTCTCAAAACAATTGATGTTCAGGCAAAAAATCTAAGTGAAAGTGGAATCTTCAAGGGGAAACAAAAGATTATGGGAGAAAGATGGAGTAGAGAAAGAGCTTTCTCCAGACAGGTGCTTCCTATGATGTGATTATACACCCCCTGACATGTTGTGTGAGTTCAATTACTACACCAATTAGCTTTATTAGAGGGAACACATAGGAAGAAAAGACTGAAGTGCAGAAGTCTTGACATCAACTCTACATGTGTTGAATGTGCGGTACAAGTATTTTTATAGAAGTGAATTTCAGAAAAGAGATCATTACTGGAGATACTGATAGAATTATTGCCATATAGATTCTGCTTGAAATTACAGGAGTTATGAATATAGCTCCTGAAGTGCGTATACATTAAGAAGTGAAGTGGGTTAACAACTGGTCAAAATATAAAAGTAAAACATGTGTGAGGTACCATTGGAGTTAATTTATCAGAATATTTTATCAAGAGGATTCAGTCAAAAGGGTTAAATGTTCATGAGTGGTCATATAAATCATGCACAGTTTATTTAGCAGAAAAAAAGACAATGATAAAATTGACAAAAGCAGTTTCAGTTAAATATTGGATTCAGAATCAGATTACATTAAGTTCAGGACTGGATGGTTGGAAGAATGACATACATCAGTGTAGACAAGATAACAGTGACAGGTAGGATACAGCAGACACTTACTAAATTCTAGGTACTGTTTTACGAGTGTTGCATGAAGTCACATTTGCAGTAGATACTGTTATCCTTTTATAAATGAAAATCTGAAGCAAAGAGAAATTATATAATTTAATCAACATTTCACTTCAGTTGGAAGTGGGAAAGGCAGAGAATCTGCTCCTATTCACTAAATGATCATACCACTACAGATAAAGTTAGGAAGAGAGTACAAGAAGGCAAGTGACAGGGAAAGAATATAGTTCTGACTAATTTCAACTCTTTCTAAACAGATTGAGACCATAAAACAATATTGGTGCTATTCACTATTTGTTTACTATTTATTGCTATTACTATTTGTACAATCAACATGTCTTAATACTTAACTAGGTTGTGCATGAACATTCTGTATTTTGTGCAGTGTGTACATTGAGAAAATTACATAATGGTTGAGGAATATGAGTCAAGGGGATATAAGGAAGGAGAGTTTGTTTTTAACAAAATAAAACAACAAAAATATTGTTTTTTTATAAGGGCTGAATATCAATCTATAATTAATGATCGATTTTGGCTAACTTCTATAGCAAGTTCAAATTATTTTTTATGTAATTCTGTTTTACCAAGGATCAAGCTACAAGCAAAGACATGAAAATTTTAAAAAGTTTCCACTTCAAGATATAGAACAATTCATGTGAGTAAAAGAAACTTTTAATGTTGATGACATCACAATGCATTGTCAATAAAAGTGAATCCAGGGTATAGATTAAAAATTTGAAAATGTAATGGAGAGACAGAATTTTTTAATTATTGGATTATGTAAAGTTGAATTAATCTGTAAGAATTATCTCTTCTAAAACTATGAAAAAGAAAAGTTAGAAGCCAAGACTGCCAGCATTTTCACAATATTAATTACCAATTAAAAAAGAAATTTCATGTGACCCAGTTAGGCACTTGCTTGAATTTCCTTGCCATTGTCACTACTGGCCTTTGACACTTTAAATACTTTAATGAAATCACAGATATTTTTTCACAAAGATTAGACAAAAGTAAAAAGTCAGAGATGAGAAACCATACGATAACAACGTTCATTCTCCTGGGACTAACAGATGATCCACGACTTCAGGATATACTTTTTATTTTCCTATTTCTTACCTACTTATTGAGTTTAACTGGGAACCTGGCCATTATCTCACTCACTTTCATGGATTCTCACCTTAAAACACCAATGTATTTTTTCCTACAAAATTTTTCTATCTTAGAAATCTCATTCACATCTGCCTGTATTCCTAGATACTTATACGATCTATCAACAGGTGACAAGACGATTACCTACTGTGCTTGTGCCATTCAAGCATTTTTTGCTGACCTTTTTGGTGTAACAGAATTTTTTCTCCTGGCCACCATGTCCTATGACCGCTATGTGGCCATCTGCACACCACTGCATTACATGACCATCATGAGCAGTAGAGTGTGCAGAAGGCTCATCCTTTGCTGCTGGATGGCTAGCTTATTGATCATACTTCCACCATTCAGCCTGAGCCAAAATCTGGAATTCTGTGACTCAAATGTCATTGATAGCTTCCTCTGTGATGTATCTCCCTTCCTGAAGATTTCATGTTCAGACACGTGGATCATTGAGCAGATGGTTTTAGCCTGTGCTGTGTTGACCTTCATCACAACCCTTCTTTGTGTAGTTCTCTCCTACATATATATCATCAAGACCATTCTAAGATTCCCCTCTGCCCAGCAAAGGAAAAAAGCATTTTCTACCTGCTCTTCCCACATGATTGTGGTCTCCATCACCTATGGCAGTTGTATCTTCATCTATGTCAAACCTTCAGCAAAGGAGTCAGTGGCTGTTAATAAGGGTGTGATAGTGCTCACAACTTCTATTGCTCCCATGCTGAACCCCTTCATTTACACCTTGAGGAACAAGCAAGTAAAGCAAGCTTTCAATGACTCAATCAAAAGAATTGCCTTATTTTCCAAGAAGTAAAGGAATGCTGCAGCTGATGATTGAAATTTTTATGAGATTGGCTTTCCAAAGCATATATGATTAAGTTACTAAATTAATTTGTACCCTCTTGATCTGAAATTCAATCAAGTTAAATTTCTCAAAATATTTCTTGCTCTCAGAAAGTCCCTTACTTGATAAGGTGACTTCTTCCAAATTCTTACAAACAAATCTTTTTTATTAATGTTCTAATAATAGCTTGCTATCAGGACAAAAATATCACATTACATCTGGCTGTACAAAAATACAAACCAAACCAAATGTATTTTTAAAATATAACTCTTAAAAATAGTTAGCAAATAATACAACAAAATGAGTAATATTACTCATTTTTACTATTTCTATCTATAGCTTCTCAAAGAATCTTTTGATTCATCAAAGGCATATTTATTTAACTTATTGTTATTAAAGACATATTTATTATTTTCACACATTTGCAATAAAACATAGAATAAAACTGGCAATAATTATGCCTTCTTCTAGCCTATATCACAGAACAAATGTATAACTAAAATGTGAAAATACATCAGCACCACTATTGAAAATAATGAACCAAAATTTAAATGTAAAGTAACCAAAAGAGCAACTTGTGCAAATAATATATTGGATCTTGCAGAATTCATCTCTAATGCTGAAAAGGTTAAAATCACAAGCTTCACATATTATATTAAATATAATCAATCATATACTTATCACATATTACATTTATTTATCACATTATAAATGAACATAACAACCTTTCATAAACAAAATGTGGAAATCTTTCATTATCTCCAGAAAAAGGACACAGGAAATTATATATAAAGAGACTGAGCATTTCAATAGCTTAAATTCCCAAATTTATCCCATCTTCTCAAGTCGGACTCAACTCACTCTAGAATAAAATATGTCACTACTATCTGGCATATTTAGGAATATGCCACTTGTATCTGGAGATATCTAGGAATCTCTCTTAGAGAAACCCTCTCAGAGGGCAACCACAATCCTGTCCAAACAAATGTGAAAATCCTGCAGATTAAAAGTCAATGGAGTGGGAAGATGGTATCAGAGTAGCTAGGCAGGGCTCAACTGTCTCACAAAAACAACAGAGGACAGGCAAAAAGCTGTCCAAAGGAGCTACTTCTGGGATCTGCACACCAGGAGAGTGCAGTGCATCATCCAGGAGGGAGAAGGAAGGAGAGGCCAAAAGGCTGAAATGAAAACCATGAGTTACTCACCCCTGCGACTGGGAACTGCACATATCCCCCTCCCTCAAGGCAAATAACCTTAGTAAAATCCCTGGCTCACTACCACCAACTGAGAGGAAGGGATAGTGAGCCCTGGGAGGAAGAAGAGTCTGGCAGAAGGCAGAGTGTGGTTTCTCTTCAGTGAGTTTGGCCAGCTGAGCCAGCTTTGAATCTTGGCTATAGTCAGCCCAGCAAGTGGAGGCTGTAAGAGATACCTCCGTGGGGGACCTGCACAGCAAACAGGTGTGGGACCGGCACCCAGCCAACTCAGAGGGAGTGAGGTGTAGGGTGAAGGGGAGATAGGGAGGGGGTAACCGAGGGAAAAAATAAGATGCCAGCCAGCGCTGAAGCAGCTCCAGGGAATGGAGAGGGGGAAGCTGGTCAGACAGGTTGTCACATCCACCCACCCTGGGAGAAAGAGGAACTGAGTGAGTGAGGGTGTGGGCAGACAGGCGCCTAATAGTCCAGGAGAGGGGGAGCCCAGGAGAGACAGCCAGCAAACTGTCAGAAGTCCAACTGGCCTGAGGGAAAAAGGGGTGGGGAGAGACAGACAAAGCCCTCAGAAGCCTACCTAACAGGTGGAGCAGGTGTAGCTCAGTGGTTGAAAGTC
>PVKH010002304.1:0-16607 GCA_004027955.1 Chaetophractus vellerosus
TCCTGGGGCTGTGTTTCTCTCTGGACTTAGCTACTCTGTTTCCTCCACAATGTCAGCTGTAGACCATGAGGCTCCCTAGCCTTTGCTTCGCTCCAGAAGGCCAGCTGTGAACTCGCAGGCAAATGGCTCATCTCTATCCCTGGGCCTTCTCTCCTTCCTCACCAGAACTCCAACATCACAAACTGCTTCAACCCTGTCCTTTGCAATGTCTTTTATACTTGAGACCACACCCACCAAGGGCCCAGTTAACACGTTAATCATAACCTAATCAATGTTCAGATTAACAGATGAGTTTACAAGCATGATCCAATATTTATTTTTGGAATTCATAATTACATCAAACTGCCAAACTACTACAGTTGGGTACTTGGTATTTATTTGGTTTCTCAAACTAGACTCTGAGACAACAGGAAAATTTACATTTGCTATCATTTTACACTAGAAGTGTACCAGACATGCTACTAAGGCATTGTATTAGTCGGTCAAAAGGATACTGATGCAAAGTACCAGAAATCTGCTGGCTTTTACAAAGGGTATTTATTTGGGGTAAAAGCTTACAGTTACAAGGCCCTAAAGAGTCCAACTCAAGGCACCATAAAAGGTACTTCCTCACCAAAGTCAGCTGCCACATGTAGAAGCAAGATGGCAGGCATCTCTGCCTGGTCTCTCCTTCCTTCTTTCTCTTAAGGCTCCATGGGCCCAGCTTCTTCTGATCTCAGCTGTAGGCTGGCATAAGGTTTATCTCTCAGGGCTTCCTATATCAGCCCAGCATAGGGCTTGTTTCTTTCCAGGATTACTCAGCTGCTCAGCTTCAAACTATCAGGCAAATGGCTCATCTCTTCTCTGGGCTCCAGGGTCAAACTGACAAAGTCCTCTCTCTCTTCTTCTCGAGTGGGTGTCCATTTATATCAGCCCACCAAGGAGGCGGGGACTTAACCTGAGTCACACCTTATTGATGTGGCTGAATCAAAGGCCCTAAATTTATTTAATCAAGTAAATTTAAAACTTTTGAATTTAATACAATCAAAGGGCATCACACCCAGAGGAGCAGATCAGTTTACAAATATAATCCTTCTCTTTTTTGTGGTTCATAAATAATCTCAAACTGCCACAGGCATATGCTATCCAAATTATAACCTACAATCATGCAGACCAAGGTAAACACCTTTTATACTTATCACTTTAGGAGTAAAGAGTAAACTAAGTGAACAGGTATTTAAAGGGAAAGAGAAGTATGAAAGAACAAGAATACTTCTTTCTCCCTTGCCTCCGAATCTTAGTGATTTACCCAAATGACACTTGTTAGAAGTAAACAAGCTAAACCTGAAAGACTCCTTTCAAAAGTTCATGTATGTTTCATAAGGAAAAAAAAAAGGTTTAATTTGGTATACCATTCATGGTGCCTCACTTGATAACCTGGTAACCTCAGCATCATTTAATTAAAGGAAGTCCCCAAAGCCCTCTCCTTAAAAATTTTCTTCAAGTTACTGAATACACGAAAATGCAGTTTAACTCTACTTCATTCAAATATTTCATAATTTAAAATTTCACTAGTTTATATGAATCTTCAAGGCATTACTCTCTTTTAGGAAATTGAGGTTTTTGGTTTTTGCTTTATTGTCTAAACTTTAAGTGTTAAGTAATTACAGACTCACAGGAAGTTGCAAAACAAAAAAGCACTTAAAGTCCCGTAGAAACTTGTTTTGATATAACCACAGTCACTGGCATCATAACATATTGGCAAATGTATTTTGTGTGCTAAATAGATTCAATACTATACTTTCAAAGTCATTAAGATGCTAAAAATATTTGGAGCACTAAGAGTTATGAAGTTTCTGAAATAAGATAATTTTTATATTTTTCAATAGTCATTGAATACCAAGACTTATAGCATCATTCACCACTAACTTGCCAAGAGCACCAGGGATACTCACAGGTAATCAGGGAAAATCTTTTAGGTAGAGCAGTATAATTGCAAGAAGATGTCATGTGTGTAGAAATACCTTTAAATTAAAAATTTAGAAAATGTGTATTTTAGTAGATGATAAAATCCTCTAATTTGAGAACTATAATATTAATAGATTATCATAAAATTGTATTAATATAGTTTCATTCATTTTGCCCATATTTTTCAAAGGGTTTATTATATTAATTTTTCAAAATATGCTAATGAGCTACATAGAGTAGCTATTACTATTTCCAATTTCTAAATGAAATTGTAGAAGCTTAGAAAGCTTGGGTGATTCCTCCTTTTTATGTAGCTTGCTCCTGGCTCAGCTCACAGTAAATTCTACTGTGTTGCATGTACTTTTTATGTGGTGCATAATAAATAAGAAGTTGTAAATTCAGTGGATTATATTGATGGCTTTTATAACTTCTCATCATTAGATTTGAGGGGTACATTTGATAGATGGCTTCAATTGATATGATCATTCCTTTTCAAAAATTAACCTTAATGAATATATCTATCCATATTTATTAATCCTTTCTTAAAAGATTGCTTCAAATGCACTGAAAATTATCTAGGCAGGGATAGTGTAGATTCTTTTTAAAAATCTAAAATTAAATCTGAATACTATTAGGCAGTTACTTTGATTGTTCATATTTTGTCCAATGAGTGCAGAAATGTCTGGATTTGGTTTGTGAGGATGGTGCTTGAAAGGTACTATGACAGAAGAAAGGGTTGACGAAGATGGTGGCAGAATTTGATCCATGGTGTTGCCCCCCACAATGAATCTTTAAACAACTACCAAAAACTGGCAAAGCCATCTCCCTCAAAACTCTGGAAAGAAGTTAAAATGTTGCAGCAATTTAATGAGTGTTGAATCAAGAAAATGGGGACCGGCTCGATAGCCCAGTGGATAGGGTGCCGGCATACCACAAGGGAGGCCCCGGGTTCGGTTCCTGGGGACCTGTCCTAGCGGGCAGACTGCCTTGAGAATGGCAAGCCACCATGGGCGGGCCAGAGCCACCGTGGGCAGGGCAAAAAGCTGCCACGGGCAGGGCAGGTCACCCGCGAATGGAGCGCAGCCAGCCACCCGCGAACTGAGAGCCGGCCGTGAATGGAAGCAGAAGCCGCCCACAAGCGGGGAAAGCCGCGTCTGCACAGTGACCAGTCTCGGCGTGTCACCGCAGCGGGGGGGAAGGGGAGATATGTAATAAAATAAATAAATCTTTAAAAAAAAACAGAAAATGAAGCATTACTATTAAAGGTAGGAGAAGCATGTGGTGCTCTTGTTGACCCTTTTCCCAACCCTCCCTGGTGTGGTATGGAACCAGCCTTCACTTCCACTGGGTGACCTTGGCCCTACAGAGGGAGCAGAGTAACCCTTATGTGAGTACTGGGATGCCTGTATGCCAGTGCCAATCTATTGGGTGGCAGCATGAAAGACTGAACCAGGAAATTTGTCTCTGAGTCACCCTCCCAGAACTCGCAGAGAGCAAAACTTGCTTGAAGACTGATAAAGCAGTGTGAAAAACAAAGTCAAAGTGGTCTGGGGCAAAAGATTACAAGCTTTAATTCATACAATTGCGCATCTTGGGGTGGGGATGTTTACTTCATAAAGAGTAGAGGGGTATTTGAATTCTTGTACATGGAGGAATTCTTAAAGCCATGTAAAAGTAAAAGCCCAGGAAAAGACATGCTCAAAAAAGTCAGAGAGGAGCCTTACTCACTTTTGCCTAGTGCTAATCTTGATAGGATGGCTAAACTCTGAGGGAGAGTACCAATCTATGCAATGCCAATTTGTAAAGCCTATGAAAGGTGTTTTGCTATAGTGTGTTTTTGTTAGCTCCTGGGACTCAAGGTAGTCTCTGTCATGTCACCATCTGGATACAAACTTAAGGAAGAGAAAACACAGGGACTAAAGTTCAGCATTAACACCTTAAAATATTAGAATGTATATAGTATAAAAGAAGATATTACAAGTCAGAGAAAAAGAGAATTATGGCCCATCCAAAGGACTGAGGAAATCCAGAAACCATTAAAGAAAAGAAATCAGATTTTAAACATATTGGACAAAGACTTAAAAAAAAAAATCCTCAATATTCTCAAGGTGATAAAAGAAAATGCAGAGAAATAATGAAAGAATATAAGGAAGATAAGAATCTCAATAAGGAGATACAAATTTTAAAAAGGAAACGAACAAATAATGGACTTGAAGACCACAATAACTGAAAGGAAAAACATCTTAGAGGGTTTCAACAGCAGAAGGAGTTGGCAGAAGAAAGAATCAGTAAACTCAAAGATAAGACAATTCAAATAATTCTGGCTGAGAAGCAGAAAGAAAAAAAGAATGTAAAAAGTAAGCAGAGCCTATGAGACCTGTGGGACAATATCAAATATATTAATATATGAATTATGTGAGTCCCAGAAAGAGGAGAAAGAGGGAAGTGGGCAGAAGGCATATTCAAAGGAATAATGGTTGAAAACTTCTCATATTTAATGAAATACATGAATATACAAATTCAGTAACCCAAAACAGGATAAACTCTAAAAGAACCATGCTCAGACACATAGTAGTCAAACTGTCAAATGCCAGGGACAAGAAGAGAGTTCTGAAAGCTTCAAGAGAAAAGCAACTTGTTATGAAAAGGGCGTTCCAATGTGATTAAGTTCTGATTGCTCATCAGAAACCATGGAAGCAAGAAGGCAGTGAGAAATAATATTTAAAGTGATAAAAATGTAAACAATTGCCAACCAAGTATTTTATATCCAGTAAGATTGGCTTTCAGAAATGAGAGATTAAGGTTTTTCCAGGTAAACAAAAGCTGAGGAGGTTTGTCACCACAAGACGTTTCCTAAAAGTAATGCTATAGGGAGTTCTATGGACTGAAAGGAAAGAACACTAGACAGTGGATAGAATTAGCATAACAACACAAGGTCCTTTGGTAAAAGTAAGTATATGAGTAATCATAAATGCTAGTATTATGTTATTGGATAGGATTTTTTGGTACGTAGCTATACTTTTTACATCTTACCAGTACTGAAATGCAAATGTACAAAAGTTATGTTAAATCTATGCTTTTGGAATACAGTGTATAAAGATATAATTTGTAACAACTACAACAAAAAAGTGGAGGGAGCAGAACAAAAGGATATAGGAACAGTGTATGTGTATGCTATTGACATTCAGTTAGTATCAAATCAAAATCAGTGTTATAGATTTAAGATGATAAATTTAAGTCTCATGGTAATCACAAAGAAAATATCTGAAAAATATATACAGGGAAAATGAAAATGGACTCAAAATGGTATACTACCTAAACAAAAACAAATTAATATGAAAAGAGGCATTAACTGAAGTATTGAGGTTTAAAACAGGTATAAAACTTTCAACGACCAAACAGCAAAATGGCAGAAGAAAGTCCTGTATTAACAGTCACTACTTTCAGTGTAAATGATCAAACTTTCCAGTCAAAAAGCAGAGATTGGTAGAATTGATTTTAAAAAAGCATGATTCCACCATATACTGCTTATAAGAGACTCATCTTAAGTTCAAAGACATAAGTAGGCTGAAAGTAAAAGGGAGGAAAAAATATATACTATGCTAACAGTAACTCTTTTAGTTTGCCAAACAGTGCTGATGCAAAGTAACAGAAATGGGTTAGCTTTTATAGAGGGTTTTTATTTGGAGTAAAAGCTTACAGTTCCAAGGCTGTGAAAAGTCCAACTCAAGGCACCATAAGAAGTACTTTCTCACCAAAGTCAGCTGCCATGTGCTAAAGCAAGATGGCTGCCAATCTCTGCCATGGCCTCCACCTTTCTGCAGCTGTAGGCAAACCTTTCTCTTACTGGGTCTCCTCTCTCAGTCTCAGCAGCTCTGCTTTCTCCCCTAGTCTAGCTGCAAGCTATCAGGCATATGGCTCATTTTTCCCCAGGTCTCAGCTGTTTGAGTCTCTCAGGGCCTTCTCTCCTTACTGCTCACCTGTACATGGAACTGGAGTCCCTCTTTTTACATGGCAGTGTCAAATATGGTGGCTCCCCTATCTGTGTCTGTGTCTGTCATTCTCTGTGTCTCCATTAATATCAGATCCAGCCAGAGGTCAGAGGCCCGAACTGGCTCAGGCCCACTGACATAGTTCAATCAAAAGCCTAAAAGCAATCTTATCAAGTAATCTAATCAAAGGGCCCTCAACCAAGTTTAATTCAATCAAAGGGTATCACATCCACAGGAATAGATTAATTTAAAACAATTTTGGGGGGGTTTCATAAAATAATTTCAAACTGCCACAGTAACCAAAATAGAGCTGGTATAGCTGTGGTGATATAAGACAAAATAGACTTTAAGTAAAAACTGTTACAAGGAACAAAGAAGCTCACTATATACTGAAGAAGGGATCAGTTCAAAGGAAAGAATATTTATAAATATATACACACCTAAAGGCAAAAGCCCAAAATATATGAAGCAAATATGGACAGGTTTGAAGGGAGAAATAGTGCTACACTAATAGTAGAAGTATTAAATACACTATTTTCAATAATGGATAGAACCCCAAGTCAGATTATGGATAGGGAAATAGACTTGAAGGGTATTGCTAATCAACTAGACCTAATGAACATAAATAGAACATTATACCCAGTAACAGCAGAATAAACATTCTTCTCTAGAGCACACAGGCCATTCTTCAGAATAGATCATATGCTGGATCAAAAAACAAGACTCAATAAATTTACAAATATTGAAATCATATAATTAATTTCTCCAAACTACAATGGCATACAGTCAGAAATCGATAGCAAGACAGAATAAGAACATTCACACTATCAATGGGTCAAAAAGTAAATCGCAAGGAAATTAGGAAATATCTTGAGGCAAATGAAAGCAAAAACACTACATACTAAAATTTATAGAATGCAGCAAATGCAGTGCTAAATGGGGAATGTACAGCTCCAAATGCTTACATTAAAAAAAGAAAGATTTCAAATCAAAGACCTAACCTCATAATTGGAGGATCTAGATAATAATATAAACTAAACTCAAAGTGAGCAGAAAGAAATGACAAAGGCTAGAATGGAGATAAGTAAAATAGAAAATTAAAAAATAACAATAGAGGGAATCACACAAAACAAAATTTGGTTCCTTGAAAAGATAAATAAAAATGATAAAACTCTAGCTAGATTGCTAAAATGAGAGGATTCAGATCAGTAAAATCATAAATGAAATGGGGATGGCACTACTGACCTTACAGATATAAAAATAATTATAAGGGGATACTATAAATAACTGTACTCCAACAAATTAGGTAACTTATATTCAATGGAGAAATTCCTAGAAACACAAATCTCCTGTACTGACTGAAAAAGAAATAGGAGATCTGTACAGACCAATAACAAATAAATATATTGAATCAATAAATTAAAAATCTCCTAACAAAGAAAAGCCCAGTACCAGATAGCTTTACAGGTGAATTCTACCCAACATTCCAAGAAGAATTAGCACCAGCACTGCTCAAACTTTATCAAAAAATTGAAGAGGAGGAAATACTTCCTAAAACATGCTATAAGACCAACATCACCCTTATACTAAAGAGAAAGATCCCATAAGAAATGAAAATTATAGACCAATACCCCTTATGAATATAGATGTCAAAAACACTCAACAAAATACTAGCAAACCAAATTGAAAACAAACCAAATTGATGTCATTTAAAACAATGACATCGTTATCAAGGGATTTATTTCAGGTTTGCAAGATTGGTTCAACATAAGAAAATTAATTAAAGCAACACAACTAATTAATGAAATGAAGGGAAAATAACATGACTCATGATCATTTCAATTGGTGCAGAAAAGGCATTTTATAAAATCCAACACCTGTTTTTTGGTAAAAATAGTCATAAACCTAGGAATAGAAGGAAATTTTCTCCACAAGATAAAAGGCATATATGAAAATCCACAGCTAACATAATGGTGAAAGACTGAAAGCTTGCCCTCTAAAATCATGAACAAGATAAAGATGCCAAATGACACCAGTGTTATTCAACATTGTACTGGAAGTCCTAGTCACCCAAGGAAAAAAAAAAGTCACCCAATTTGAAAATTAAAAATGAAACTTTCCCTATTTGTAGATGGCATGAGCCTAGATACAAAAAAATCCTGGAAAACCTACAACAGATCTAGAGCCAATGAACAATTTCAGCCAATTGGTGGTATAAAAGATCAATACCCAAAACTCAGTAGTGTTTCTATATACTAGAAATGAACAATCTGAAAAAAGGAATGAAACAAGAAATTCCATTTACAATAGCAATTAAAAGAACCAAATATTCAGAATAATTTTAATTAAGGCTATAAAGGACTTGTACATGGAAAACTACAAAACATTGCTAATAGAAATCAAAGACCTAATGGGAAGGATATTCTGTGTTCATGATTTGGAAGATTAAATATAGTTAACATGTCAACTCTACACAAAGCAATTTATAGATTCATCATAATCCCAATCAAAATTCCAGCAGCCTTCTTTGCTGAAATGGAAAAGACAATCATCACATTTATATGGAAGGATAGGGGTAAGGCATCCTGATTAGCCAACCCATCTTGGAAAAGAAGAATGAAGTTTGAGGACACACTTCCAGATTTTAAAACTTATTACAAATCTAATGTAACCAAACAGCAAGAGTCTAGCAAAAGGACATATTTATAAACTAATGCAATTGAATTAAGAGCTCAGAAATAAACAATCATATCTATGGCCAATTCACTTTTGAGAAGTGTGCCAATTACACTCACTGGAAAAATAATAATCTTTCAACAAAAGGCACAGGGAAACTAGATATCCTATAGGCAAATAATGAAAGTGGATTTCTCCCTCAGATCATATACAAAAATTTACTCCAAATGGGTCGAGCTAAATATAATAACAAAAACTACAAAACTCTTAGAAGAAAACACAGGGAAGCATCTCCAGGACATCATGTTAAGCAATGATGTCTTAGATTTTACATGAAAAGCAGAAGCAACAACAGCAAGAATAGATAAATGGGACCACCTGAAAATTAAACTATACCTTTTGTCCAGCAAAGCACTTTATCATGAAATTAAAAAGACAACCCAGAGAATTGGACAAAATATTTGGAATCCACATGTCTCATAAGGGTTTAATATACATAACAAATAAAGAAGTCCTATAACTTAACAACTAAAAGACAAAAAACCCAAATAAAAAATGGGGCAAATATTTGAATATACATTTCTCCAAAGAAGATATAGAAATTTCCCCAAAGTACATGAAAACATGCTCCCCTTTATTAGCCATTAGGGAAATGCAAATCAAAACTATAATTAGGTACCATTTCACAGCCACTGGAATGACTGTTATTAACAAAAGAAAAGAAAAGATCAGAAAATAAGTAATAGAGAAGATGTGCAGAAATCTATATGGAGAAATAGAAACACTCGTCATTGTTGATGGAAATGTAAAATAGTGCACCTGGTTCAGTTTGGTGGTTCCTCAGAAAGTTAAGTATAAAATTCCCATATGATCCATATCACCCAGTAATCCCTTATCCATTAATATACCCAAAACAATTGAAAACAAGGACTCAAACATATTTTCACACGAATGTGCATTGCAGCATTATTCACAATTGCCATAAGATTTCATCAAAAGATGAATAGATAAACAAAATACACTATAATATTATTCAGCATTGAAAAGTTATGAAGTTCTGAGTTATGAACAACATAGATGAATCCTGGAGACACCATGTTGTGTGAAATAAGCCAAAAATAAAAGGAAATATATTTTACAATTTCACTGATATCAAATAAGTAGTATAAGGAAATTCATTGAGTCATAAAATGAAATATGGGTTACCAGAGTCTGGGATGGGTATAGGGAATGTGGAGTTTTTGCTTATTTGGTACAGAACTTCTGTTTAGGCTAATGGAAAAGTTTTGGTAATGAATTGTGGTAATGATATACAACATTGTAAATATAATTAACACCACTGAATTATATATTTGAATGTGGTTAAAATGGGAAATTATAGCTTTTATATATATTTTTAGAATAAAATTTTAAAAATAAACAAAGAACTGTACAAAATAGAGAACTCTAATGTAAATTATGTATGATAGTTAATAGTATAATTATAATAGCAAGTTTTTATCAATTTGTAACAAAGTTAACACACTAATCTTAAGTGTTATAGGGAAAACTCAGTGTGTGAAGCGGGGTAAATGGGAACTCTATTTTCTACATGATTTTTCTGCAAACCTACAACTTTCCAATTAAAAAAAAAACACAAATAAAGGAAACACAATGAGATACAATTTCTCACCCAGTAGAATAACTGTTGCCAATTAGACAGATAATATAATGTTTCCAAGGATGTGGAAACCTCATATGCTGCTAATGGGAATTGCAATGGTTAGGTTAAGGTGTCCACTTGGCCAGGTAATTGTACCCAGTTATTTGGTTAAGTAAGCCCTGGGCTAACTGTAGTACAAGGACATTTATGGACTTTAGTCACCAGAGAGTTTAATGCATAGATGGCTGATTACATCTACAATCAACCAAGAAGATTATTATCAGCAGCGAGTGACGTTTTATCCAGTCAGTTGAATGCCTTAAAAAGGGAAGTGATTTCAGCATTCAGAGAGAATTTTTCAGCTTGATTTTGGACAGCCAACACCTCCGGGGAACTCATCAAGGACCTTCATTGGAGCCCCTGGTTTGCAGCCTGCCTGCGGAATTTGGATTTGCGTATCCTCACCGTCAGATGAGAGAATTTTATAAAATAATATGCTCTACACATATATTTCCTGTTGATTCTGTTTCTCTGGAGAACACTGTCTAAGACAGCAATGTAAAAGGATTCTATCTTTACAAAAGAATACTATGCAGAAATAATAAAAAAACATACTGATAAATGCTACAACATAGATGAATCTGTAAATATGCTCAGTTAATGAAGTTAAACTAAAAAAAAAAAACATCCTGTATGATTCTATTCAAATTAAATGTCCAAAGAAAGCAAATTTCTAGGGATCAAATGTAGATTAGTCATTTTATTAAGCCTGGACATAGGGAATTGGGAATGACTACAAATGGAAATTAAGTTTCCTTTTATGGTGATGGAAATGCTATAAAACTGAATTTTAATGACGATTGTACAGCTGTATAAATTTACTAAAATTCATTAAATTGCACAGTTAAAATAAGTAAACTTTAGAGTATGTGAATTACATCTCAATAATTTCATAAAAAAACAAACAAGCAAAAAGACCACTGTCATGTATTTATTCTGATACAATAAAGGTCTAATTGTAGAACCTATGCTTATTTTTTTCCAGTGTTTGGCTTACGTAACATGAAACCGATATTTAGCAACTGCTTACAAGTTATAAAATAACTTTTATTATAAATATAGATATAGTAATATTTTATTATATTTTTTGAAGAGTCAATATTTGCCTTCCCTTGCAATTTCATAATCTCTTTTTTGAGTAAGTAGGGCATTGAAAGAGAGTAGGGCAAAGAAGCTGAGTTTCTTACATTCTAGAGAAAATTTATCATATTTTTGGGGACCTATATGAGTGTTACGTACTTTTTGGGCAAACCTGACCTTCAAGAATCTATTGGCCATAGGTACTGCCATTTAAGGTTTGCTCTTAGATAATTTTCAGGAGGTTTATGTGAATACATAGTTCAACAATCCAAATGCATATAGGCAAGGAAAGATGAGGAAAGAAAATTAAATAGCCTGATTCCCTAACCTTCTGTATTAGTCATCGAAAGGGGTGCTGATGCAAAGTACCAGAAATCTATTAGCTTTTATAAAAGGTATTTATTTGGGGTAGAAGATTATACTTACAAGGCCCTAAAGAATCCAACACAAGGTACTTTCTCACTCAAGTCTATTGCCATGTGTTGGAGCAAGATGGCAGGTGATCTCTTCCTGGTCTCTCTATCCTTCTTCCTCTTAAGTTTCCATGGGCCTAGCTTCTCCCTATCTCAGCTGTAGGCTATCATATGCTTATCTCTCTTCCCAGGGCTTTAGATATTTGAGCCTTCTCCTTTCTGTCACATGGCAGGACCAAAATCACCAAGTTCTTTCCTTTTCCATATTTTGTTCTGTTTGTCTTCTTGAATGAGTGTCTGTTTCTATCAGCCCACTAAGGGGGCAGGGACTCAACCCTGAGTCACACCCTACTGAAATGGCCAAATCCAAGCCCTAATCTTGATTTAATCAAGTAAATGTAAAACCTTTGAATTTAATACAATCAAAGGGTATCACGCCCAGAGGAACAGACCAGTATATAAGCATAATATCTTTTTTTGGAATTCATAAATAATATCAAACTGCTACATCTTCATAGCCCTCTAATTCCATGGCCAATGCCTTGCTAAAGTGAATAATTCCTTTGTGTCATATATGATCCTCTGGAGAAGAAACACAGTAATTATTCTCAAATACTACACCTGTACCCAGAATATTTGCCTACATGAAATCACTATCTCCCAACTCAGGGCAAAGTGCTGAGGGATTGCCACAGGGTATCCAGCTTTTTTTTTTTTTAATATTTATTTTATTTCTTTCCCAAACCCCTCTTGTATGCTTTCTGTGTCCATCTGCTGTGTGTTCTTCTGTGTCTGCTTGCCTTGTCTTTTAGGCGGCACCAGGAACCGATCCTGGGACCTTTCAGAGTGAGAGAGAGGTGCTCAATCTTTTGTGCCACCTCAGCTCCCAGGTCTGCTGCATTTCTTATTGTCTCTCCTCTATGTCTCTTTTTGTTGCATCATCTTGCTACACCAGCTTTCCCGTTCAGGCCAGCACTCCATGTGGGCTAACACTCCTGCAGGGGCTAGCACTCCTGCAGGGGCCAGCACTCCGTACAGGCCAGCACTCCTCACAGGCCAGTTTGCTGCATGGGCCAGCTTGCCTTCACCAAGAGGCCCCAGGAATCGAACCCTGGAACTCCTATATTGTAGATGGGAGCCCAATCACTTGAGCCACATCTGCTTCCCAGGGAAATCTAGCTTTGATGGCAATGGGAAAAGAATGTACTGTCAAATTTCTGGTTCTCCAAATCATCACTGACTACATGTTTCCTGCAGCCTCACAGCTAACCTCTTTTGCTCCTGTACTTTCAGTCCAATATGTACAAAGACACTTCCCTCAACTATTCAGATCATTCGATGAGTACACATGGATCCCAGTTATCAAAAGCACTGGGGAATGCAAACAAACAGTCAATGCTCTCTAGTGCCCAAACGTTTAAGCGGGTGTTTATGCATAACGGGTGGCCCTCTTTAACCTTGTTCTGATGTAGCATAACAAACAAATAGGACTGCCTCACAGGAGAGAAGCAATGCCACATGGACATAATTTATAAGTTAATTAGCACAGACTCTGTGGCCAAGTAGTGACAGATGTGACACCTGCTTTCAGGGAAAAAAAAATGAAAAAGAAGAGCGAACAGCAGAGGTTAGCTCCTTCTCTAGGGACATTTGTAGTCACACACAGGTCACACTGGTGGCGTATAAATAGCATTTTGGGTATAACAAAATGTCTTTGAAAGGCAAAGCACAAATTAAAATGCAAATAAAAAACAGAAACTAAATTCTCCAACCAAAAGAATAGGCAAATTCCTAAATAGGCCTGGTGGAGGCTTTTGCACACCAACAGTTATTTACAACATTAAAATGTTTTTCATATTTTCCAAAACCATCCATTTACCTAATATATTATTTATGTGTTCTATAAACTTTCTTTTTTAAAACCAGGATAATCATTAAACTGGCTAAAGCTTTATACAGAATAACATCAGTCACGTAGGGCAGTAGTTTATAGTAATATGCTAAATTTTTTTTGGTTTAGACTTATATGATTAAAAAGAAATGCTCTGTTAGAAAATTGAGTTGTCTGTTTTGACTCAAACTAGGATGATCTGAGAACAGGATTTAATGTGGTATATGACTATAACCAATTGCCACCTCTCAGGGTTGCAAGAATTCAGTATCTTTTTGTATATACTTAAAATCAAACCAACAACACAAAACTGAAACCAATTCAAGTTTTGATCTGTCCTTGCCCCTGTGTTAAAAATCTGGGGTTGACAGTAAGTTTATTGGGCAACACTCTTGAGACATCTTTGTGGAAGAGAAGGGAAGCTTGAGTGCATGGAAGGAGAAGTTGACCTGCAACGCGATTGCACCCTAGGTCCCAGCTAATCCCGTGGATCAGTCCTAAGAGGTGTTCCAAACTGAGGTTGGCCTTTTGGGCCAGATCCACCCAAGATCCTCCAAGTCATCTAATATAAAATATATCTTTTTAAAAACAATATTCTATGGAAATTTAAATTCATTAAAACATCAAAATCAGAGTTTGGGGGGGGGGGTTGCTTCATTAATAAAAAGACTTAGAACCAAATGGGTCATCCAGGACAGTAGTCATTCTCTGGACAAGCAGGATCCACATCACCTGGAAACTTGCTAGAAATGCAATTTCTTGGTTCCCACTACAGACCTACAGAATCAGAAGATCTGAGGCTGGGGCCTAGTAATCTATGATTTAACAAACTCTCCAGGTGACTCTGACACATGTTAAAACTTGATAATTATTGATCTAGCACTTTTAACACATAATTAATTGGAAAAGAAAGACCTATTCAAAATGATTCAGAATCATAGGAGTCGGGGATTGGGACTATGAAGCAACAAATAGAATCACATCGAGGACTAAATTTTGTTTTCTCTGGATTCTACTCAATCTTTCTCAACTATCTACTTGTTTGACCTGGTTGCTGCCTCCTTGCAGGTGATATCTGTTCTGTGAGCATCACAACTTTAACAAAGATGATACCTGTAGTTTGTCCAATTACGTCCTACAAAAGCTCTGAGCAGGAGAAACATCATTTCACTTAGATGGACAGGAAGAAATAAAAAATCTTAAGAATGACTAGGATTTCCATTTCAGCAAGCTTCAACAAGATCAGGAAATAACTTGTCTGGAGTTCTATAATGACAATTCCTTCAAGATGCTTATCTATGAGACCATTCAAAGAATTGTTCAGGGTGGAAAGCTTGTCCTAAATGTTTCTATCCAACCCTTTTCTTGTTGAAGCATTCCTTCCTGTTGGCCATTTGAATGTGGTTTTCTTCTAGTATAATGTAGCTAGAGGAACATGGGTTGAAGCTGAGGCCTCATTTCCACAGAATGGAGTATGGGCAGGGGAGAAATAGTCCATTTGTAGGGCAGAAACTTGGCAAATTCTACCTAAACTAAGCAATCAAAGCCCACATCACCAGTGGTAAGCTGTGTGGATAGCATGTACCAAGGTCCTTCAACCCTATGGCTGTGTTCTTACCAGTCAGGATCTGTTCAAATGTAACCTCCTTAGGAAAGATGACAGGCTAACTTACCCAAAATAATTTCCCACTCCATTGGAATACCTTCTTTCTATTCAAATATCTATTTTATTTTCTTCATAGCCTAATCAATTTCTGAAATTATTCTGTTTTCCTTCCCTCCTTCTCCCTCCCTCCCCTCTTCTACCCAGCCCACCTGCCCACCCCTCTCATCTATGTGTGTGTGTTTATTTAAATATCTCCTCACTAGAAAGGAAGCACCATTAGAGTAAGCAATTTATTTACATTGTCCTTCAATACCTGCCCAGGATTTAGAACAGCACCTGCCACATATTAGGCACTCGGTGAACACTTTTTTTTTAACAGTAATTGTCCTGAACACTTGGAAGCAGCAAATATCAAAGATTGAATTTGAGCTCAGTTTTACTGCCAAATCCATGATTTCTTCTCTCAGCTGCCATACATAATAATAGCTTAAATATACTGACTTGCTGTGTGTTTGAATGCTTTACATATTGTTGAATCTTTACAATTAGATTTGACTAATTAGATTCAGGTATTATTTTCCTGATTTTATAGATGAGGAAAATGAGGTTCAGATAGAGTAAACAATTTCTCCAAATTTACAAAACCAGCAGGTTGCAGGATTGCCTGAATTGCACACTGGGATTTTTAACCATTTTGACAGTGGCATTTAGACTTTAGTTGCATCTGATTTACCTGGGAGTGTCTTTCTGAACTTCAGATTCCCAGGCCCTTTCTCTAGAGACTTCCATGCAATGGGCATAGGGTGGAGCTCAGTGATCCATATTTTAACTCACCCCGGGTTTTCTAAGGCAGGAGTTCCAAAGACTGCATCTGCTAAAGACTTTGATGGAGGAAACTATACTGATGCTTTAGTTTTACAGTTGTTGGGAAAAGATGGATGAATTTTATAAAATTCCCCACCTAGGTCCTGATTACATACAAGGAAAACTGCAATTCAGATAATGTGTCACAGACAACAACCACTCTTCCCCATGGCCTTTCAGGGGAGATCAGATCAATTCTGGTTCTGATTAGCCTGTGGGGACAGATGAGATCAGAGCCTGAGCATGTCTGCTCTGCTTCAGGGACATTAGGCACCTCTCTGATGGAATGAATGGCTCTTCACACAGAAAGGTGATAGAGAGTGAGTTTACTGATGGGTGACTCCAGGCTGTAGGAACAGAGGCCATGTTTTAATTTCAGTAGAAGACTTGCCATTGACGTACCTGACTTTTGACAGGAATACTGCTGCTGCTTGCA
>PVKH010002304.1:16707-27666 GCA_004027955.1 Chaetophractus vellerosus
AAAGAAAGAAAGTAGACTCATTTTCGGCAGCTGAATTTAATCCTGTGTGAAAGTAAAGCTAACATAATTTTAAGTGCCACAAGAACTTTAAATCTCTCCCAGGATTTCTTTGGATGCCCTTTCCTCTCATTCTCTCATGCCTTTATTTCTTTTCCTTAGGTGGATCTTGTTTACTATTTCTTTGGTCTTTGGTCCCATCTGGAGCATTTCCATTTCCTCTGGACATTAACACACACTGCCCTGCAGTTAGCATCATGCACCTGTTTGTGATTGTCACTCTGAATGTCCACCGTTGGGATTTCATCCTGCTTTGAGGGAAGGTCAGCTAAACTCCAAGAAGGTTCAGTGTTGCTTCAGGTATTTCTTCCTCCCTAATGTGGCTGACAAAGAGCAGAGCTATACAGTCACTCCTTTGGGACAGTGTTTGAGGAATCAAAATGGATTTTTCTGTTTCCCGCTGTGATAGTGAATATGATGGCAGATAATTGTCTTTTATGTTCCTCCCTTTCAAAAGAAGATATTCATCCAAATGCATCCTCTATATTGATATTAAAAATATCTTTTGTAAATGCAAAATCAGTAAAGTTAATTGGCATGTGAGCAAAATAAGTATCAGGTCCAAGGAAGATAATTATTATAACTCATAATCTTACTATTTGAAGTGACCATTGCTAACATTTTTCAGACATCTTTGTAGTATTTTGTTCTATTCATATATCTAGATATCAACATATATAGAAACATTTTAATTTCAAAGATACCATACTTTGTATTAAATTTTATAATCTATTTTTCTGTCTTTAAATATTACACACATTATTTTTCATAACTTCATATTATTTAGTTATAAATATATTATGCTCTTGAAAGTCTGTTCTTGAAAATTTGTGATATTTTATTGTTTTGCTTTTATACAAATATCTGTGACAAATAGCTTATAACACATACTTTTTGTTGAGGCATATATATTCCATGTAGATTTATTTTCTTTTTTTAGTTTATAGCTTTCCATTATTCCCAGTTTTGTCTGCTAGTGGTTTTCAAAGTGTGGATCCCAGACTAGCATTAGCAGCATAACCTGGGTATTTGTTAGTAAGACATTATCAGACCTCATCTGAAGACCTACCAAATGAAAAGCTCCGGGTGTAGAGTCCAGCAGTCTGCATTTTAACAGCCCCTCCAGAAGATCCCAATGCATGGTAATGTGTGAGGAGCACTGCTCTAAAGTGATTGGAGAGAATTCCCTGTCTACCGGGGCCTCCTGTGAAATGTACGTCTGCTATAGCAGCAAGCCTTGCAGGAGTACTGTGATATAAAGATGAGAATATCTATTTTCCAGGAAAATCTAACTATGTCACAGGTCTTGGATATTTTGACTAACTCTGGGTTCTTGTATTTTTTACATCGAGAGTGACAGGCCTTTGCTATCTCGTCTTAAGGACCACACTTATCTCCTTAATTTTCTTCCTGCTTTATTTATTCCTTTCTCCAAGACATTCTTCATTTAATCACCAGCTTTATTTTTCTCCTAAAAAAGTAAAACATGGCTGATTACTTCTACTTAAAAACCTATCAATTATGTCTCCTGGTCTCTTGAATCAAATGCAGACTCATCAACATGGTCTTTAAGACCCTCACAGTCTGGTCCCTTTGAATCTCCCATTCGTCATCCGTTCAGATTCCACTTCTAACTGCATTTAACATTTTTGGCTCCCTAAATAAGCCTTTCTTTTTTGTGAATCCTTGACTTCATACCCTCAACCTGAAAAATTCTCCCAGATCTTTATCATATGGAGAAATCCTGTTCTTCCTCTTGGACTCAGCACAGATATCACCTTCTTTCTGAAGGTTTTTCTATTATTCCAAACCATTATAATCATATAAATGTTACTTGATTTATACCGCAATATGAGTCTCTCTAACTGTATAGTAAGTGATTTAGTACCTTTTTCCTATCACTTGACATGAGAGTAGGGACCAGATATTATCTTTGCAAATATTTTTTAAATCAATTTTATTGAAACATTAATAAACCATACAATTCACATAAAATAGAATAGTATTCCACACCAAAATGCACAAACTGCAACTACATCTGAAACTACAGATTTGTAAATATATAATGGGTTAAAAAAGTATAGTAGGTAGTATAGATAGGTAGCATAAACTTGTATATATATGTAAGAAAGATTGTACATAAAATTTTTATTTACCCTTGAAACCCAGGAGGGCCTCTGGGGTGCATGTAATGCTCTGTTTACTTATCTAAATTCAATGAACTTCATACTCACTAGGCAAAATATTTAGATATATTTTGATTGGTTCTAAATATTAGGGGTCTTTTTCCTTCAGGTTTTGAGAAATAGCCATTTAAGGACAACTTTAAGATTCCTCATTGATTTTAAGCTATGTATTAGTCAACCAAAGGGGTTCTGATACAAAGTACCAGAAATGTGTTGGCTATTATAAAGGGTATTTATTTGAGGTAAAAGCCTCAAAGCCCTAAAGGATCCAACTCAAAGTTGCTTTCTCACCAAAGTCAGTTGCCACCTATTGAAGCAAGATGGTGGGTGATCTCTGTGAGGGTTCAGCCTTCCTGTCACTCAGGTATGGGCTGACATAGGGCGTGTTTCTTTCTGGGCTTTCCTAGGTGCTCAGCTGCAAAGTATCAGCCAAATGGCTGATCTCTCTTTCCAGGGCTGCAGTATCTAAATTCTCTCCTCTGCCATGTCTATGGAGCGCTCTCTCTCTCTTCCTGTGTGTTTTCTTGAGTAATGTCTGTTAACATGAGCCCACCAAGGGGGCAGGAACTCAATATGAGTCATGTCCTACTGAGGTGGTTGAATCAAAGCTCTAATCTTAACAGATAATTTAATCAAGACATGTCAGCTGTATCTAATGCATTCAAATGGTATCACAATCAGAGGAACAGATAAGTGTACAAACAAAATCTCTCATTTTGGGGATTCATAAATAATCTCAAACTGCCACAAGGGATATTAAAACTTTTGGCAGGATATCAAATTTTAAAAAATAGCATAAAATACTCCTTCATCATTATGCAATCACAAATAGCATAATATGGATTTTCCAAAGTCTGTTTGCCCAAACAAGTCAGCTTCAGTTCAGAGGGTGTGGGATGAACTAACTGTTGCCTAGAGCCTTCCACATTTCAGAGACTCTGGGTCAAGTTTTTCTTTACATGCACCCTGAGTGAAACTTGAGGATTTCTCAGACTGTGTTTGACGGATTCAGGTATAGAGTATGTCCGATCCCCCAAAAAGCCACATCTCCAGAGACTTCCAATTGGTCCTGCAACAAAAAGGGGGAGCCTAGGGCTACCCTCAGTGCAATATACCAAAACAGGCAAAACATTTATATGGTTGGTAAGTAGGACCTTCTCTTGAAAGTGTGTGCCTTAGTCAGCCAAAGGGGTGCTGATGCAAAATACCAGAAATCAGTTGGTCTGTATAAAGGGTATTTATTTGGGGTAGAAGTCCAAAGTTACCAGGCTATAAAGCGTAAGTTTCTTCCCTCACCAAAATCCATTGCCGTGTGTTGGAGCAAGACAGCTGCAGACGTTTGCCAGGGTTCAGGCTTCTTGGGTTCCTCTCTTCCTGGGGCTCCATTTCTCTCCGGGCTCAACTCCTCTGTTTCCTCCACAAGGTGAGCTGTAGACTACGAAGCTCTCTAGGCTTTGTGTTTCTCCACAAGGTCAGCTGTAGACTCTCAGGTAAACGGCTCATGTCTTCTCTCGGGGCCTTCTCTCCTTCCTCACGACCAAGCTCTCTTACTTCCCAGGGCTCAGCTCAAGACTCCAACATCAGAACTACTCCAACTCTGTCCTCTGCCATGCCTTTTATATTTGATTCCTGCCCCACCAAGTGTTGGGGCTCAACACCCTACTGACGTGGCCCAGTCAATGCCCTAATCATAACTTAATCATGCCCAAACATTAGTGACTAGTAACAAAAAGAAACCAAAATATTTTTACCCATTCCCAAGTAAAAAAAAAAAGATAATACTTTAATAGATCAAGAGTTTCTTATATTAGAAACTGTATCCAAAAACAGTAAACAAATTATGTTTCTAGTATAACTGGCGTTTTTATATGCACAGAACTTCTTGTATTTTCCTGACACCATTATCAACCATAAAAATAAAATAATCTATCCCCCATTCCATATGGCTAGTATTTCCTTGTTACCTTTGAAATTATTAACAGATTTGATAGCTCTCTTGAATTCCTTACATAGAAACTTTGGCACTTTTCACCAATAGCTAATTGGAATTTGCTTCAAAAAAAAGTCTCCCTTTGACAGTATCTTAAAAAACTAGTCAGTCAGGAACTTCTATGCTCAGTACTCATCACAGTTTCCTTTCCAGCATTCTCAATCACTTTACCCTTCTCCCTACCTGGCTTCTTACCAGAAACCTTGGGACTTCCAAGTCAAGCTTGCTCATATTGTGCTATTTCCAATTCTCAGTCTACTAAATGTCATCCAAAGACCTAAACTCTCACAAATAGTGTCATGTCTTGATTAATCATTTGTTAATTGAGAGCAAAGTGCTATTTTCCTGGTGGAGTAAACCAAAATAATCAGATGGCTTGCATGTTGTTTTCCCTATTTTGGGCCAGGGTTGGTGGATTGATAAAATAGAAGCTTAGAGTTCTAAGAGCAGCAACTAATATTAGTCCCACACTCAGCACATATGTGGTAACAAAAAGAGTGAAAACCTGAAAATAGTTCTAAAAGGGAGTTTAGATAAAACAAAAATGAGAATTCGTTTTTACTCCTAAATTGTTTTAGGCAAATGCTATAAAATGTAGGCCATGAATAGTGTGGTAGTTTGGCACTGTTTATGAATTCCAAAAATAGATATTGGATGTTTATAAACTGGTCTGTTCCTCTAGGCATGATTAAATTATGATTATGACTTTGACTGGGCCACGTCAGTGGACATTGAGTCCCCGCACAGAGAAACCGCACCGCAGAGAAGGGAAGTTGGACTTCTTGAGCTGGCACCCCAGGAAGTAACACATAGGAGAAGAACAGGAGGAGCTTGGTCATGAGGCAGAGGCCCTGGAAAGAGAGTTGAGCCATTTACCTGATAGTCTATAGCTGCCCTTGTCGAGAGAGCAAGGAGCTGAGCCCTGAGAGAGACGAGCCCTGGGAAGAGAGGAACCCAGGAAGCCTGAACCCTTGCAGACATTGGCAGCCATCTTGCTCCAACATGTGGCAATAGAATTTGGTGGGGGAAGTAACTTACGCTTTATGGCCTGGTAACTGTGGACTTCTGCCCCAAATAAATACCCTTTCCTCCTGTGGCTAGTATTTCTGGTATTTTGCATCAGCACATCTTTGGCTGACTAATACAAATAGCATCTGGTATATAAAATTGCCTATTCCACTTGGTGTTCAATAAAGTTGAATCATTTATAATTACATATTAACAACACTCCTGAATTATTGTGTTTGTCCAAAAGGACAATTGGGTGTTAGCTGGTGTATTGGTCTGCCAAAGGGATGCTGATGCAAAGTACCATAAATCTGTTGGCTTTTATAAGGGGTGTTTATTTGGGGTAGAAGCTTACAGTTATAAGACCCTAAGAGTCCAACTCAAGGTTGGTTTCTCACCAAAGTCAGTTGCCACATGTAGAAGCAAGATGGTCCCTAATATCTGCCTGGTCTCTCAGGGCTTCCTATATCAGTCTCTGGTATAGGGCTTGTTTCTTTCCAGGCCTTCTCAGCTGCTCAGTTGCTCTGTTCTCTTCACCTGCAAAATATCAGACGAATGGCTCATCTTTCCTCCTGTGGCTCCAGGAGACACAAAGTTCTCTCCTCTTCTGTATGTCTTCTTGAGTGAGTGCCCATTTATATCAGCCCACCAAGGGAGCATGGACTCAACCTGAGTCATGCCCTACTGACATGGTCATATCAAAGCCCTAAATTGATTTTATCAAGTAAACTTAAAACCTTTGAATTTAATACAAATCAAAGGGTATCATACCCAGAAGAATAGGTTACTTTACCAACATATTATCTCTCTTTTTGGGATTCATAAATAATCTCCAACTGCCACAGCTGGTTCTTAAGAAATTATTACTTTTTTTTTTTTAAAGATTTATTTATTTTATTACATATCTCCCCTCTCCCCCCACTGCGGCGACACGCCGAGACTGGTCACTGCGCAGGCGCGGCTTTCCCCGCTTGTGGGCGGCTTCTGCTTCCATTCACGGCTGGCTTTCAGTTCGCGGGTGGCTGGCTGCGCTCCATTCGCGGGCGACCTGCCCTGCCCGTGGCGGCTTTTGCCTGTCCGTGGCAGCATTTTGCCCTGCCCACGGCAGCTCTGGCCTGCCTGTGGCAGCTTGCCATTTTCACAGCGGTCTGCCCACTAGGAGAGGTCCCCAGGAACCGAACCCGGGGCCTCCCATGTGGTATGCCGGTGCCCTATCCACTGGGCTATCGAGCCGGCCCAGAAATTATTACTTTTAATGCTAGATTTTCATATCTGTGTGGAAGTGATATTACCTGTGTTGGTCTATATTGTCTTCATCTGCTTGACCATCATCCTTCTTCTGTGAGCTATGCCTCTGGGAACCTCTCAGGTATGGACCAGTCTAGGCCAGTTATACTACCCTATCCACTGGCAATAACTACTGGTTTAAGTGAGGGTAGAAGATGCAAGCAGGGCCTGAGGCCTGTACCTGGAAAGAAATATGAACCCTAGGGTAAAAAGTGGATTTATATGCCTGGACTTGCAACAGCCAAACTCTCTACCACATGGAGAAATCTGATCTTCAGTAAGAGAAAATGAGGGAAGCACAGACAAGCAGAAAGAAGAGCTGGACAGAACCCCTGTTCAGACTCATCTGTTATTTAAATTCATGAATCTCGGAAAAGTAGTCTTTCAGAGTAGGCTGAAACTTCTGTGGTGACCAATAATATTTTAAGACAGCACATTATAATTTTATTTCTCTTATTATTCTTCAATTTTATTGTATTAGTCAGGGTTCTTTAGGGAAACAGAATCAACAGGAGATATCTGTAAATACTATAAGATTTTATAAGTCTCTCACATGACCGTGGGGATGCACAAGTCTAGGTTCCACAGGCAGGCTGCAAACCAGTGGCTCTGATGAAAGTCCAATGAAGGTCCTTGATGAGTTTCTGGGAGACGTTGGCTGTCCAGAGAGGAGCTGGGAAATTCTCTGTGAATGCTGAAATCACTTCTCCTTTTAAGGCATTCAACTGATTGTATAAAGCTTCACTCATTGCTAACAACAATCTCCCTGGTTGATGCAGATGTAATCAGCCATCCATGCAGTAAACTCACTGATGACTAAAGCCCATAAATGTCCTTGAATTACAACTAGCCCAGTGCTTGCTTGACCAAGCAACTGGGCACAATTACCTGTCCAATTTGACAGGATAGCCTAACCATCACAATTATCAAATGTTATTTCTGTACCTTGCACTTTCATCAGCTCTCCAGAGTCATGAAATGAGCCAATTCTGTCTATGCTATGACAGTCCTTTATATATTTAAAGATATCCTCCACTCCATGAGCCTCATATTCCCAAAGCTAAATATATCCCTTAGCTTCATGAAGAGTAAAAAAGCTGGCTGGAATTGAAGAGCATCTGATCCAGCATGAAAAATCTTTTGTTCCTATGAGGCTTTCCTACCAGGTTGTATTCGATTTCTAGGACTACCATAAAAATTACCACAAAGTTGCTGACCTTAAACAATATAAATTTATTCTCTCACAGTTCTGGAGGCAAGAAATCCAAAATCAAAGCATTGACAGGGTCATGTTCTCTCAGATGGCTTAAGGGAAGAACCCTTCCTTGCCTCTTCATAGCTTCTGGTGGTGGCCAGAAGTCCTTGGCATTCCATGGCTTTCAGCTCTATCACTCCAATCTCTACCTTCATCTTCTTATGGCATTTTCCCTTGTGGCTTTCTGTTTCTATGTCTCTTCTCCTCTTCTTATCAGGATACCAGTCATGTTGGATTAAAGGTCCACCCCACTCCAGTATGACCTCAAGTTAACTTGATTACAACTGCATTGAGAGGTAATCTATGAAACTTATTTATTTACATCTATTTCAAATTAAGTACATATTATGAGGTACTGGAGGTTAGGGCTTCAACATTTCTGGGTGACACAATTCAACCAATACAATACAAACATACAATACAAAGGTAAAGGGTAATAACTAAATAATAGGCTCCTCATGAAGTTTGAGAACTAAAGTGAAGTGTGAGAAAGGTAGTACACATAAAGCAAAAGAACATCATTGGCAAGAGGGAAAATGGTGTAACATGGTGTGAAGGGTAGTATGATGCCCATTTTTTATAAAGAGTAGATAGAATAAAGAAGCTGAGCAAAGACTGACAAATTCAACAAAGTTCTGTCATTGACTAGGAGGTGTTAGAAGGAGTCAGTGGGGAATAAAATCAGCAGCAAATTAGAAATAGAAGCATGAAACACATTTGAAAAACACCTGTATTTCAGGAATTTTAAGGTAATCAACTGGCTGGCAGAAAATGCAACTTTGCTATAAAAAAGTTAGGAAGCAGAGAAGAAATGAGGTTAAATTAAGTATATCAATATATGAAGATCAGTTTAAGTAAGAAAAATTTATTCCTACTGGTAATTTAAACCAAAAACGTGGAGTGATTGTTGTGGGTGTGGGGGCAAATTTCTTTCTTTTTTTTTTCCAAAGATTTATTATGTATTTATTTATTTCTCTTCCCTCCCCCCATTGTTTGCACTTGCTGTCTGCTCATTGTGTGCTTGTTTTCTTTTTAGGAGGCACCAGGAACCAAACCTGGGCCCTTCCATGTGGGAGGGAGGCACCAATCGCTTGAGCCACTTCCACTCCCTGCTTGTTGTGTCTTTGATTGTGTTTCTTCATTGTGTCTCTTTGGTGCAATATCTCATTGCATCATCTTTTTGTGTTAACCGTGTCAGCTTGCTGTCTTGCTTGTCTTCTTTAGGAAACACTGGGAACTGAACCTGGGAACTTTCATGTGGTAGGCAGGTGCCCAACTCCTTGAGCCACATCCACTTCCAACAAGTTTCTTTTGAATGACACTATGACCCTATCCCAAGTTCCAATTATATTTCAATTCTGAATGGTACCAGGACAATTTTGAGGTTTTACAGGTTTGGAATAGTGGTTTTAAAAGATATAATAAAAATTTCTAGCTTAAGATTTCAGATAAACACTAAAAATCAAGCTTATTTTAAAACATACCTTTTTGAACAAAAATCAATCAATAAGCAAAAATCCTTTAAAATTATCTGGCCCAATAATTTAGCCACATAAATAAAATTCATTTTGCGTGATAAATCTCAAAATGAACTTAATTCAATATGCTTTCAGTTTTTTTAATGGATCCCAATGGATGATAATTTCTTTACAATCCCAAAGAATATTATCAAAGTGAATATTGTTTGCTTCTGACTTGTGTATTCTCACATTCCAAAGACTTAGGAGGGTTTCTCTAGGTATCAATTTGAGAATGTCATCTCTGGCCTAGTTGATAGAATGAACATTTATCAGTTGTTTGCTTCAGAGCAAACTTTGCTTTACTACAGTAGAAGAGTGGTTCCAGGCCACAGCTCTGAAGACCGAAAGAGACCTAGGTTCAACTTTGAGCTCTGCAACTCACCTGTTTCTATATCTGGAAAATGAAAATTATAATATCTGCTTTATTTGTTTGTTATGAGGACTTGATTATTTTTCTAAATCCTTTATCAAGTAAATACTAAACTAATAGAAATTTCTTTTATCAATCTGAGAAAATGGAAACAAACTAGCTATAAAGAGGATTAAATTATAATGAATAAAGTTAAATGTAAACCCATGATGAATGGAACTCAATATCTAGGGCTCTGCTTTAAAAGTCTATCATATCAGCCTCAGTATAACTAGAGGCAATTTAAAGATATATTGCCAGTGACACTGTGATTGACCCAGGATATATATATATATAGTTGAATGATATGAAGTCCCTTCCTTGAAGGGGTTTTAATTTAGGATCAGATGGGAAAACAAATAATTTTAGAGTTGTATACTAACTGTACTGTTAGATCTACTTATAAGGTGCTTTCAAACCATGTGTGAAGTGCTCTAGTTGCAGACTGGATGAGGGAAATTGACAGTATCTATGAAGGTTTCTCGGATGAGGTGATACAGAGCTTAGCCTTGAAAGAAGTTCAGGAACTAACCAAGTGCAGGAACTTCTACCCTGGGTAGAAGAAAATAGCTGAACAAAATAACTAAGGCAAGTAACTGGACAATGTGGCCCAGGAACTGTAAGCACTTTTATAGTATTAGGTTAATAAATATTATTAGAGATGGGCGTTTTCAAACTTTAACATAATATAGGATTTCATGCTTTACCATTTTTTCCCATGCAGAGAAAAAGGTAGAAAGCATTTCAATACAATGAATGAAGTCAATGTCCAAGATCATTCTTAATTTTGAAAATGTACTAGCAATCCTATTATAGGAGAAGGGATGCCCACTGCAATTTCATATGTTATGGCCTTTCTACCAATGCCATGAAGTGGGAAACTATAGTATCTCTGATTAATAGAAAGGAATATATGAAACTATCATATTTGTAAATGACAAGACTTTATGGGAAATCAATAAAATCAAACTATGGGAACTAGGATGCAAATTTGGGTTTGCCTGCATGAATAATAAAGGTACAAAACTTGATAGATGTTCATATAACCAACAATCAGTTAATCAACATAGTGTGGGAAAAGATTTCATTCATAACAGCAGCAACAACAAAAATGCTTGGAAGTAATCTTAACAGGAATTCTTCTGAACTTCTGAAAAGTAATCTATTTTTGCTGAGAAATGCAAAAGAAGACTTAAAAATGGATAAACATACCAAGTTCCCAGATGGGAAAATTGAATATGATAAGG
>PVKH010002305.1:0-27572 GCA_004027955.1 Chaetophractus vellerosus
GATGTGGTGTGTATGGAAACAGCAGGAAATTAAGTTTGGCCAGCTTGGTGGGTACCTGGGATAAAGATAAAGTTGGACTGTTGGTTTAGGGGCAACTGTTTCCTGACCCCTCAGCTACTTCCCACTTATCTTGACAGGCAGTAGGGCTCAGACTCTGGGTTTTAATCTCAGCTCAGCCACTCACTAACTTGTTTACTATGTGACTTTAGATAAGTAACTTTAGTCCTTTGTGCCTCCATTTTCTTATTTGTAAAATGTAGATACCAAGATCTGTTTCACGAGGATGATGGAAGGATAAAGTGAGTTAATGCATGTATAGCTCTTGGAACCCTACCCATCATAATTTAGGAAGCATTTATAGATCTAAGCTGCAAGTAATTGTCTTCATTATTGTTTTCTATTATTTTCCTCAATTCTCTAGTTTACCACTATGTGCAACAGTAGCATTTTACTCATCTTGTGTTTGCCTTTTCTTTTATGCCCAAATCTCTGCCTTTTCCCTCTATTGGGTCTCTGGAATGCCTCATTTATTTCCGAGAGCCCCTTCTCTAGTCTAGACTCTTATTGCTTTGTTCCAAGGACATACCGCAACAGTTTTCCAGTTGGCCTCTTTTTCTTAAAACTTCCTTTATCCCAGTCTGTTTTTCACAAAATTGACAGAACAATCTTTCTCAGAGAGCGTTATCCACATGTTCAGGAATCTACACTATTACATATATTAGTCTTCTCCCGACATTCAAAAATCATTTCATTATCTCCACCAGCCCCAATCAACACAATCACTATACCCCCCAATCACCACTGAAATGGCTAGCTCAGGAACCAAGTGAAAAAAGAGCTTGTCCTCATGACATCTGACTGCCATGTACAGCAAAATTGTTGATATCAGCCAAGGTCTCAATCAGGAAACAGATGGCACATTCAAACTGGGTAATTTGAAGAGAGTTGAATAAAAAGACTATTTAACAAGCTATGGGCAGGATTAGGGAAATCAATACAAAAGAGTATACTTCAGGGCTTTCAATGGTTGGGAGCCATTATCCCCTGAGCTTGAAGGGCCAAGGGCAGAGCATATTTACCACAGCAGAGGAAGGTAGCATTTGACAAGAGTTGTGACTCTCAGTAGCAATATGCAGCCAACTCATGGTGACCCAGAAAATAGGAAATCAGGGTAAGAAATACCCCTACCTCACATTCTTTTGTCTTCTGATCTTCTCTGAAGCCAACCAGAACCCAGAGAGCAAGGCAGCCCATTGATACTTCATTTGGGTCAACTTTCAGGTGGTATTATTCATGTACCACAGGGCAATTGTGGTAGAGCTCAGAAGGTCCTGCACTCAGAGGCTCTTGGGCCAGAAATTTGCCTGGGCATGAGAGACCTGCATGGACCCAGTGGACCTGCCCCCTCCCTGTCTCCAGTGTGTTCAGCTACCTAATTTCAATATGAATTGAAAGAACTTGAAAAATACCTGTACTCTTTCATCTTTCTTCCCAGGACGGTTGACCTCAGCACAACTGAGGAAGAACACTCTACCTAAGCCTACAGCTCACTCAGAAGGGACATCAGGGCCAGGCTGATGACAGGGGATAGCAGCAACATTTATTAAAACAAACTCAAATATTGTTAAAAAAATTTTTTTTAAAAGCAAGGCAGAGAAGTATGAAGAATAGATAGGGAGAAGCAAATGGGAACACCCAGCATAATTATAATAATAAACACAAATCTATGATGACCCTAGATTGAGCAATAAACAACCTCCACTACCAAATAGAGCAGCCCTGCCACCCCACTATGACCATGACCGCTTTGCCTCCAGTACCCATTACACTTCCATCCCCCTAATCCCAACAACAGGGCTAATGTTTGTCCCAAAGGACCCTTTAAGCAAATTAGAAAAAGGCACCTCATTCTCAAAGTACTCTTCATTCATATGGTGAGAAATTATTGTAACATGCTGATTTTGTTAGATGTGACATTTTAAAGGCATCTACCAGTAAGTGTGCATTATAAAGACACAAATCTGCTATGTCTAAAATGAGAATGAGGTCCATTGCTTCCATGATGACCATACAATGAATGCTATGGACCTTCTTCCCAGTGAAACAAGCAAAACTGTTGAAAACTATTTTAAAAAACAACCATTTAAACTCTAGAAATTTTCCTAAAAGCATTCAACAAATGAAGAAATATCTGTTCTAGAAAATCTATAATATTTGAGCCATGACCTGCTCCACCCTCTCCCACCCCAATTTTGCTGACAGAAGCTCCACTCTACACAGGTATAACCAAGACAGGACTCCCTCTCCCTCAGCTCACAATCAAGTGTTACCACATCTCACTGGCCACTAGAATTTCTCATCACCTCCAACGGCAAGTTGAAGAGGTTAAATTCCTGTTAAATGAAGTCGAGAGGTCAAGAGTTCTCTTCCTCCACCCAACCCCTACTCATAGGATGGAACCTCTATCCCAGGCATGGTTGGCTCAGAATACTGGGGCATCATTGCTCTTGTCACAGCTCACTTGTAGGACAGAGGTTCCTCACCAGGAAAGGCAAGCCAAGAAGGTCAGAGGCTATTGCCCCACCCAGCACCCAAAGCTGTGTCTTAGAGATTTTATCCGGGTGCAGAGATTTTGTCCAGGCCTTGCTGATATTTGAGCAGAGATCTGAATGAGGTCAATGGGCCAGCCAAATAAAAGTATGCAGAAAGAAATTTCCAGGCTGGGGAACCAGCAAGGGAAAAAGCTTTGAGGCAAGAACATTCATGATGGATCTGGAGAAGAGTGAAAAGGACTATATGATTGGAGGGTAGTAAGTCATGGGGAAAGGGGTGGGAAATGGAGTCAGAGGAGGGGTGGAGGCCTCCACCATGTAAGGCCATATTGGTGTGCCTTGACTTTCCTTAGGATATCAGTTTGGGAGTACCAGATACTTGTCCCTTCCTGAAATATCCAAATCCTGCCTCATCCCCTGCCCAGGTGCACCCTGTCCAAGGTAAAAAGGGTAATTTCCATACCCATGCTTCAGAGTCCCTGTTCTTGAAACTGAGGACTGTTAAAGCCAAAGGTGAGTGCCAGATTCACCAGGGGAGCAGGAGGAAGGGTAGCCATTGGCTAGAGATCAACAATGGTCCATTGAAAATGAGAGGACCCCCAGCAGGCAACATCAAGAATAAATTTATTAAATAAAGAAAAAAAAAACAAAAAAGAATAAAATTAAAAAATTAAAAGAATAAATTTATTATAAAATTTACTGCACACTTAGACTGTGCCAATCCTTTTTGTATACATGGCTATTTAAACATAGAAAAAACCCTGTGAAGTAGGTATTGTTATTTTATTTTACACGGGAAGAAACTGAGACATGAAGAAGTAAGTAACTTGCCCATGATCGCCTTACCAGGAGGATTTGAATCTACAAATGAATCTATATGCTCCAAAGCCCAGATTTTTTACCAACCACTACTACTGCCTTTATAGAAGCAATGGAATTTAACAGGAAGAATATCTCGGTTTCTATGACCTGAACATGTTTTGACACTACAAGTAAATTTTATTGCTTATGTTCTGTACGTTTTTCTTGTTCAGCAGTAATAAGCAATCACATGTGCATTGACTTGAGCATATAGGAACTAAATCTTAGAGTTTTCATTTTTAAATCAATGAAAAAATGTGTTCTCTTCTTACAAAAATACTGCATTTTCCTTTTTTTTTTTTTTAAATTTAGAAAACCCAGAGAAGGAAATAGAAAAAAAAATTACCTAGAGAATATTCCTTTAGTTTCATAAGCCTGCCTAGAGTCCCTGAGTCCTCAAGGTAAATTCTTAGACAAGAGAATCTGATTGGTTCAGAATGGATCATGTTTCTCCCCTGATCCAATCACCTATAACCAGAGAGGGTTAGAACCATATAGTGATATCGTAGTTGCAGTGACACAGCCCTTTGTGTTTGTAGAGAAAGTCATCAAGGATGCCAAAGGAGCCTGTTATACCGAGTTGTAGAAGATTTTTTCTGGGGAGTGGATTGGGACGGAGCAGTAATCTAGGCAAGAGCAGATAGCCTCCTGGACTAAGTATGGCTGTGGGATGGGGAGCTGAAGGATGATCTCAGAGAAAATGAGGAGGTAGAATCAACTGTCTTCAGTGCCTTATTTGAAATGGGAGACAAGAGTGTGGTTTGGGTAAGAGGATATGGGCTACGCCTGGTTAGAAAGACCATGATTTTGAGGTTCCTTGAGACTTCTAAGCAGAGGTGTCCAGTATGGGTCTAAAGCTTAGGGGAGTGATCTGAGTTGGAGTAAGAGGGTGTTTAAAGCCATAGTGAAGATAAGAGAACCAGGGAAGAATGGAGTAAGAAAAAAGCTGAATCCAGAACCCCAAAAGAACCATTTAAGGGAAAGGAAAATTTGGGAAAAGACACCCACAAAGGAGGCTGAGAAGGAGTGATCAGAGAGGCGGGAGACCTGGTATGGAGTGCTGTCATGGAAACCAGCATGGGGAAGCTGTCATGGAAGCCGAGAGAAGGGATGGTTTGAGAAAGTTAACAGGAAATGCCTCAGATAGAGCTAATAACACAGGACCTGGAAAGAGCCTATTCAACCTAGCAACAAGGTAGATTCAGTGGAGGGATACAGGCTGAAGCCAGACTGCAGGAGAGAATGCACAGTGAGAAAATGGAGATAATGTAGGCAGCCTTTCAGGAGGCTTGGCTATTAAGGGAAGGAGTGAGGATGGAAGCTAGAATGAAAGGATGTGGAGGGAGATATGTGTTTGTGTAGGTGCGTTTCTGTGTATATGAGTGTTGCATGTGTGTGTGGAGAGAGAAACAAACAGGATTGCATACATTTAGAAACCACGGGAAGTGTAAGACACAGGAGATGGAACTCTGAAGATGAGGGAAAAGGATGTATCCAGAACCTTAGACTGAGGGAACCTTATTTCATTTTAATATGAGAGGAGGTAGAAATGAGCTTGGGTACAGTTAAGTTTATAGATGGAAGAGTGTCAAGTTCTCTGCCCAGTGGCCTCCATTTTCTCAGTAACCACACAGAACAGACCATCTGCTGAGAACAAAGTGGGAGGAGCATGAACTCTGCTGTGTGGGAAACACACAGGTATTCCCCAGCAGCACTGAGATCTGCTGATGTTGAAATCTATGAAGTTGTGGTGGCCTCAGTCTGAGCAGCAGCATTTTCTATGCAGGGCTTAGTGGCCTGGACAGAAGAGAAAAAAGTCCACGTAATCAGATCGACCAGGTTTGGGAGTTTTTCTGAGTGTGAGGGACAGAATGTCACGAGGAAAGAGGGTGAAGCTAGGGAAGAGCTGATACGCATGGGGAAAATGGTGTAAAAAGCTGTAAACGAGCTATGGAGGGGTCCAAGGTGTGACAGAACAGGAAGGATGGCACTTATGTGACTGAAAATGGTCTAGAGTTGCTCCACCTCGGCATATTTGCATTGTAACCACTGACAAAAACCTTGACGCTTTGGTGCCTTCGTGGCGGCGTTCTCAGTGTTAGGCTCAGACTTGTACAGCCTTCCAGATAGCTAAGACCTCTCTGACCACAGGGATAATAATAAACCAATAACTAATAATAAATATTTCTGAGCTCTTCAGAACACTTTTGCCAGGGGCTTCTCACATGCTATATCATTTAATTCCCAGGACAATCTTGCTCTCATGTTTGGTATTTCATTATTTAAAATAAAATATTGGTATTTCATTTGGGCTCGGCATTTAATAATTCTACCATGCTGTGAGCTGGCTGATTTTTTAAAAGAGCCCCTTCTCTGAAATCAACTCCAAATGGGGTGTTTGCTTCATCTATTGAACATTCTACCAGTCTAGTGTGTCTCCAAATAACCCAAAGTAGATCAAGCCATCTCAAAGAATATTAATTTTAATTTCCACGAATTGAAATAACAAAAATAAGCGGTCCTAAAGCACAGAGGTAACAGCAGGGGAGGCAGATGAAGGATGGGAAGTACCATCAGGGTCCTGAGAAAAAACTGAAGAACCTTGACCAAGGTGTATCCAACAGGAAGGCCCTATGGCGCCTAAAATCTTGGTCCCTTTGATCAGTAGCTTTTCTGAAAAGTGTCCGTGTCTCCACCTGCCTGACACATGGAGAATTGAGAAATCTTATTAAAGGACTTTGAAAAAAAAGAAAGAAAAGAAAAGAAAAGCTCCATGTTGTGGAGCATCTGCTTCTGGTGTGCGAGAGATTACACATGAGTGATCTTGGCTGGGGGCAACAGGCAACTCCAGGCTCTGCCAGGGAGACAGGACTTCAAAAGGAGGCACTCAATTAAGGAAACAGCCTTTTCTGGTCGTGGCTCCAAATCTCATTTCCAGCACAGGCTCCTCTGGTTAACGATAAGAAGCCAGGGATAAGAGCCTGCTTGTGCTCTGAATGGCTTCCTTCCTTAGGGAGGAGGGAAAAAACAGGAGGAAAAAAAAAGATTAGCGCAAGCATGAATTCCTGATACAGCCTCCCTTCTGAAAAAATAAATAACAAAGAGCCCTTTACCATGTGAGGCTGTTTGGATTTCTATTCTCCCACTGCCCCATTCAGGTTGTGTTTTATTTTTTAAGGTTGGCCCACTGCATTGTGGGGTATTGTGTGCTTTTTCTATAGAAGGTATTTAATGGATCACATCTGAAAAGAGTCAATGGTAACCAGACATCCACCAGAGAGGTCTATTTACATGCAGTCACTCCTTCAGGTTTTTTTTTAAAGCACAGAATTAAAAGAAAAAATTGCTTGAAAAATGCAATCATTAGAGTTCTTTGACTCTCTTGGCTCCACCTTGCTATAACCCTCCATCTGCCAAGGGACAGGGGCACTCACTGAGAGACTTCTATCCTATGGGATAGAACCTTGAGCATTTGGGGCACAGCTTCTAGGGTGAGAAGGACAATAAATACTTTTAAAATAAGATGTTAAACAAGATATTATTTACCTGAGTTTATTTGAGCAGTTTGCAATTCATGAATTGGGCAGTATCTAATATGCTTAAAGGAGCTTCTCCAAGGGGGTGGAAAGGGGAAGCTTCTACAGGACAAATGCAAGTGAGAAAATGTTCTGATTATTTGGCCTTAAATTTCCATTTTACATGGGGGGGGCGGTCTTAACAAAGCAGGGAGCATTAATTAGTATAGTACGAATGTCCATTCTGATAAGCTGTTTCTATTCTACCAAAACTGGTTTATCACCAGGTTTTGCTTTTCTGCTTTTTCAGGTACATTCCATTGTTCCATTTTCTCAGAAAGTCCCTACAGATCAATTGTCTTTGTCCTCTGGAAAATCCTTTCTCAGAAAGTGTTCCCTCCCAGCAATGCCCAATGCAGGTGACGATTTTATTTTACTTAGCAATACCAACAAATTATACGAGGCTCCTGACCCTGCTGCTGGTATTCTCCAAGGGTCTTTTCCTGCTAAGTGCATCGAAACCGCCTTTAACAATCCCATTCAGAACAACTTTTTAAAAATTCTTCACAAAAAACAATATGGCTTCATATGATATTTGATATTCTGCCTGATACCTAATATCAATGGAGTTCTGGTCCATATAGTGACTGACAGAGCACTTCAGAAATTTTACATCTATTCCATGTAGGATGTTCACCTCTTGCAACTTCAATGAAAGGACTGTGTTATTATTTGTAATATTTCTTGCATCTGCGCATTGATGACCCTGTTTTTCACTTTTCACATGCTAGTAGGACTGATCTTATCAACGAAGAAAGCTAATGACAAACATCAAGTTAACACCTTTTCCAGATCATAGTCATAGATACAGATATAAGATATTTGTTTGATTTACAGAGAATACACTGCTAAGAGAGAATGCAAAATCAAGGTTCTCATCTCAAATCACTTTTTAAAGTAGAAAGGCTGAAGTATTATAGAACATAAAATTAATATAAATTCAAAAAGCTTTTCTTAAGTTGTGTCAACAGCCTAAAGCAAAATGAAAATCTATTCAATTTAACAAATATTTATTGACTAACTATGCCAGATGCTTCTGGGAATACAAAGACAAACTCAATATGAATCACTGTCAAGTCCTACATTTAGGTTCAATCACTTGCATATACTCACAATAATGGTACATAGATGAATTAATTAAGAGTTCACGTGAAAAGGGCTTTGAACCTATGATGTGACTTGAAAACAGCTCATGAAGCCTTGGGCTGCACCAATTTAAGTACAATATCTAAGTAAATGGCAGCATCGCCTCAGTCTCCTCTCTGTTATGATCACATCTGGAGTATTGCATTCGTTCTGGGCATTATACCAAACTCCATTTTTGTTTTTGTTTGTTTGTTTTTCATTGTAAGTCTCTACTTAATTTTATTGTTGGTCAAAATATTGCAAGACACTTGTAATTCTAATGTTTCTACTTTAAAATAAACAATTAAACTAAACATCCCAAGAAGAGACAATGAATACATACTGTGCATTTACTGATAACTGGCTAAAATTATAATTTAATAGTAATTAATGTCTGCTTAAGAAACATTTGCACTTGAAAATTTTTAAAAACTAAACAAAAAACTCTAATTTTATGTATGTCTATAAACAGAGGTTATTCATTTATAACCTTCCCAGAAGTATATGCTTAAATTAAAACAAACAAACAAAAAAGTAAGCTTTTTTATGCTTGTGATTTCATGTAGCAATTATTCATTTAAAAAAATTGTTTTGATTTGTTTTTACAGAACTTCCCTGTTGTTTGTTGATGAGAAAAGTCTGCAACACAGCTAAAGCAAAATAACACTCATTGCATCAGAGTTGGCGCATCTATTGTACTTTCCTAATGATTTGATTCCCTCACCCTTTCTCTGCCATTGCTGTGATATTATCCAAAGCTTATAGGATGAAAGAAATCAGTGCAGAGGAGTTACTGTAGCACTATAAGTCCAGGGCTCCAGCTGGAAATATTCCCATTAAAGCATACTCTGTTTTAAAATTAACTTTAATGAAGTCAAATCCATCCAAAGGAAAGTATGTGTGTGGTAAGGATCTTGGAAAATATATCATATGAGGAACAGTTGAGGGAATGGAGACTATTAAATCTTGAGAAGATCTGGTTTATGGAAGACCTACAATCACAGAATTGCAAAGTAAGAATTACCTACTCTACATCTTTTAGTCTAACTCTTGTCTTTTACAGATGAGAAAACAGATCAGAAAAGGGAAATGATTTGCTCATCTCCATCTAGTTTTGCCCAAGCCTATTTGTGATAAAAATAGTAATTTTATTCTTATAGTACCAGATTGCCTAATCTCAGTACTCACTTTACAGTTCCACTAATGTTTCTGATTAGTTGGTTGATTCCTGTTGTCAAAATGATGGATCTTCCCTGCCCTCAAAGCTTTGCTCATGGCAGAAAGAAGAGAAGACCAAGAGACCAACTGTTTTTCCATCAATTGCTTCACAAATTCCTGTTCATCTTTTAAGACATCTCAAATGTCATCTCTTCTCTGAGCCCTAACTTGTAGCCCTCCATTGAAAACTAATTACTCCCTCCTCTCTAGAAACACCTCACTGTAATGTCTTTCACATTGAATTATAATTGTTTATTGACATGTCCAGAGTTCCTGGGTTCTTCATCTTTTGGGCCCTAGCTCCTAGCAACCATGGGCACTCAATAAATGTTCACGAATGAATGAATTACTGTCAAGGTGGGTGGTAATGAGGTTAGAGGGAGGCAGGATGATTCATGAAGAAAGTCCTAATGTGACCATAAAGGCATGTTAAGCTAAGCTCCACCATGTACATGTTATGTAACCTCAGGGGAATTATAGCACTTCTCTCTGCCAGAGTTTCATCACCTATAAAATGAGTTTATTTTTTCATTCACTCATTTATTCAACATTTATTGAGCTACTACTTTATGCTAGGCACTGTTTTGGGTAGCGGGGCAGTTTGAGATTATTTATGAATTCCAAAAAGAGATATAATGTTTGTAAATTGGTCTGTTTCTTTGGACATGATATCCTTTGATTGTATTAGAATCAGCTGAGATGCCTTTGATTAACTTATGTTAAAATTAGGGCTTTGATTCAACCACGTCATTAGGGTGACTCAGTTTGAGTCCCCACCCCCTTTGTGGGCTATATAAATGGACACTCAATCAAGAAGACACACAAAAGCAGGTCCATGAGAAAAGAAAGAGAGCTCCATAGAGATGAGCCATTTGCCTGTTAGTTGGCACCTGAAAAGACCCGAGCCCCTGAGCAACTGAGCAGGCCTGGAAAGAAACGAGCCCTCCAGCCTATAGCTGAGATCAGAAGAAGCTGGACCCAAGGAGACTTAAGAGGAAAGAAGAAGGCTGAACCCTCACAGATGTTGCCCACCATCTTGAGTCAACATGTGGCAACAGACTTTGGTGAGGAACTAACCTTTAGTTGAACTCTTTAGGGCCTTGTAACTATAAGTTTTTACCCCAAATAAATACCCTTTATAAAAGCCAACAGATTTCTGGTACTTTGCATCAGCACCCATTTTGGCTGACTAATACAGATAGTGAAAAAATAACAATAAGAAAGAGCCTCCTGACACTACAAGAAATACAAGAACTTAACAAATCAATCTACATTTAAGGAGATTGAATCCATCATCAAAAATCTCCCAGGAAAGAAAACTCTAGGACCAGATGGCTTCACAGGTGAATTCTACCAAGCATTTTGAAAAGAATTAACACCAATCCTTTTAAAACTCTTCCAAAAAATTAAAGAGGAGGGAAAATTACACAATACATTTTGTGAAGCCAACATCACCCTAATACCAAAGCCAGATAAAGATACTACAAGAAAAGAAAATTACAGACCAATATCTCTAATGAACATAGATGCAAAAATTTTCAACAAAATACTTGCAAATTGAATCCAACAGCATATCAAAAGACTTATACATCAGAACAAGTGAGATTTATTCCTGGTATGCAAGGCTGGTTCAACATAAGAAAATCAATCAATGTAATACACCACATTAACAAACTGAAGAAAAAAAACACATGATAATCTCAATTGATGCAGAAAAGGCATTCGACAAAATTCAGCATCCTTTTTTGATTTAAAAAGCCCTTCAAAAGCTAGAAATAGAAGGAAAATTCCTCAATATGATAAAAGACATATATGAAAAACCCACAGCCAACATCATACTCACTGGGGAAATGTTAAAAGCTTCCCCTCAAAGATCAGGAACAAGACAAGGATGCCCACTGTCACCATTGTTATTCATTATTGTACTAGAAGTTCTAGCTAGAGCAATTAGACAAGAAAAAAGAAGTTAAAGGCATCCAAATAGGAAAAGATGAAGTAAAACTCTCACTGTTTGAAGATGACGTGATCCTGTACTCAGAAAATCCTGAAGTATCCATGACAAAGCTACTTGAGTTAATAAGTGAATTCATCAAAGTGACAGGATACAAAATTAACACACAAAAATCAGTAATGTTTTTGTACACTAGTACTGAACAATCTGAGGAGGAAATTAGGGGGAAAATTCCATTTTCAATAGCACAAAAAGACTCAAATACTGAGGAATTAATTTAACCAAAGAAGTACAGGACCTATATGTAGAAAACTACAAAATAATGCTAAAAGAAATTTTAAAAGACCCAAACAAATGGAGAGACATTCTGTGCTCATGGATTGGAAGAATAAATATTGTAAAGATATCAATCTTACCCAAACTGATTTATAGATTCAATGCAATACCAATCAAAATCCCACAGCTTACTTTACAGAATTAGAAAAGGCAATTACCAAATTCATTTGGAAGAGAAAGTGCACCCAAATAGCCAAAAGCATTCCAAAAAAGAAGAGTGACCTGGGAGCAATTTCACTGCCTGACTTTGAAACATATTACAAAGCTACAGTGATCAAAACAGCATGGTACTGGCATAAAGATAGACACATCGATCAGTGGAATAGAATTGAGAACCCAGAAATAAACCCTCACCAATACAGTCAACTGGTTTTTCAAAAACCTACCAAGTCCATGTTAACAGGACAAAACAGCCTTTTCAACAAATGGTGTTGGGAAAACTGGATATCTATAATCAAAATAATGAAAGAGGACCCCTATCTCACCCCCTATACAAGAATCAACTCAAAATGGATCAAAGATCTAAATATAAAAGCCAGGACCATAAAACTACTAGAAGAAAATGTAGGGAAACATCTTCAAGACCTTTTTCAAGACCTTTTAGTAAGTGGTAGTTTCTTAGACCTTACACCCAAAGCACGTGCAACAAAAGAAAAAAATAGATAAATGGGAACTCCTCAAATTCAACACTTTTGCACCTACAGGACTTTGTCAAAAGGGTGAAAAGGCAGCCAACTCAATGGGAAAAAATATTTGGAAATCACATATCTGATAAGGGTTTAATATCCAGGATATATAAAGAGATGTTACACCTCAACAGTAAAAAGACAAAAGACCTAATTAAAAACTGGGCAAAAGACTTGAATAGACATTTGTCCAAAGAAGAAATACAAATGGCAAAAAAAAAAAAAAACACATGAAAAAATGCTTAACATCACTAATGATTAGGGAAATGCAAAGCAAAACTACAATGAGATATCTTTTCACACCTATCAGAATGGCCACTATTAAAAAGACAGAGAACTACATGTGTTGGAGAGGATGTGGAGAGATAGGAACACTTCTTCACTGTTGGTGGGAATGCAGCCGCTGTGGAGGACTGTCTGGCAGTTCCTAAAGAAGTTGAACATAGACTTGCCACGTGACCCAGCAATACCATTACTGGGTATATACCCAGAAGAACTGAGAGCAGAGACACGAATAGACATCTGCACACTGATGTTCATAGCAACATTATTCACGATTGCCAAAAGCTGGAAACAACCCAGGTGTCCATCAACAGATGAATGGATAAACAAACTGTGGTCTATCACACGATAGAATATTATGCAGCTGTAAGAAGAAATGAAGTCATAAAGTGTACGACAACATGGATGAACCTGGAGGACATTATGTTGAGCGAAGCAAGCCAGACACAAAAGGGCAAATACTGTATGATTGCATACTATGAACCAAATATATTGTGTAACATATTGTTTGATTAAAAAATATATATATGTATCCAGTACATTTAATTGAGAAATGTATGTTTTTATTCAACTGTGTTTTCTTTTTAGTTTTTGTTTATATTTTCAATAATTAAATGTATGAAATAAAGTTAAAAAAAATTAAAAAAGAAAAAAAGAAAGAGCCTCACCAGGCTGAGGGAGGGAGAGCCTGAAGAGTGTTAATTTTGGTATTGGATTTCTTTAGAATTTGATGAAAATGTTCTGGACTTAGATAGTGGTGGATATACTAAAACCACTGAACTGTACACTTTAAAGTGGCAAGTCTGTGGTGTGTGAATTACAGCTCAAAGAAAATTCTTGCATTAAGTTGTTTACCTTCTAATGGGAGAGTGTTTCCTTTGACTGTTGCTGTGTAACAAACCACCCCAAACCTTAGCAGAGGAAGTTCTATTATGCTCATGGACTCTATGGGTCAAGAGTTTGGACAGAACATAGCAGGGATAACTTGTCTAGGTTTTCTGGAGTCTCATTAAGTTGCTAGAAAAGTTTTGAGGAAGTGATACAGGTGAGTCAACTGGCTGGGAGCTGAAATCATCTGGAAGCTTTTTTACTCACATATCTGATACCTGGTCTAGGATTACTCAAAGGCTGGGCTCAATTGGTATTGTCCCCCAGGCACCAACATAAATCCATTTGATCTGGGCTTCCTCACAGCATGGCTGTCTCAAGTAGTTGAGCTCCAAGAGCAAGTGTCCCATTGAATAAGGAAGAAGCTGTATGGCCTTTTATGACCTAGCTTCAGAAGACATACAGTGTCATTTCTACCATACCCTAATGTCCAAGAAGTCAAATGCCAGCCAAGTTTCAAGGGAAAGGGACACAGGCTCCACCTCTCAAGAGAAGTATCAAAGAATCTGAAGTCATGTTTTAAAACTACCACAGATTGGCAGAAAATAAATTAACAAATATATAAAATGCTATAAATATCTAATGACAAATCTTATAAAGAATAAACATATAGGGAGTATTGTACTACGGCTTGGGGATTTGGGGGTGCATTTCTAAATAAAGTGGTCAGAGAAGACCTTACTGACAAGGTGGCATCTGAGCAAAAGTTTAAAGAGATAAAGGAACAAACTGTGCAGATACCTGGGGCGTGACTGCTCTAGTCAGAAAGAACAGCAGTGCAATGGCCTGGGGCAGGAATGAGCCTAACATGTTCAGAGAATACCAGGAAGGGCAGTGGAGCTGGAGCCGATTGAGCAAGGGGAAAGGCAGCAGGAGACTGGGTCAGGAAGGTAATCAAGTGGGAGGCTCAGATCCTGTAGGGCCTTGTAGGCTACCGAAATGACTCTGAGGTTTACTCTGGGCGACATGGGAAGCTGTTGGAAGGTTTTGAATAGGGAGGTGAATGTTGACAGAGGAGTCTAATACTGACAACATTATTAGGACATCTGATGAGAGGAGAATAGATGAAAGAGGGCAAGGGTAAAGTAAGGACACTGGTTAGAAGGCTAAGACAATATTCATTAGCGAGATAATGGTATCAAAGGGTATGGTGTAGTGGGGATGGGAGACAAGGTCGGATTCTGGGTATATTTTTAAAAATAGAGCTACTAGAATTTGCTACTGGATTGGAAATAGGGTTTAAGAGAAAAAAAGACAATTCAAGGATAAGTCCAAGTTTTTTGACCAAAGCAACTGGCTGAGTGGCATGTCATTAACTAAAATGGGAAGACCATTGGAGGGATGAGTTTTAGGGCAAAGATAAGTTTAGTGTTGTATATATAGTCAGTTCTGCTGTAATGTGATATATGTGTTCCTAAAAATCATGGCAAAATTATGCAATAAAAACACAGAGCTTGTGGGGAGAATAGGGTTAGGGGTACGATACAAAAAAAACTTTATCAGTGACACACACAAAGGAAAAGATGGGAACAAATGTAAATAGTAGCACAGTTTTACACATATTAAAAGGTTAAGAAATACACAAATGCTCCAATAAATATGGTACATCACCTTGTAAATGACATGAAGTTTGTTTGAGGAAGTAGGCATTGGGAAGGTTGCAGCACCATCAAAAACAGGACAGTAAGTTGTAACAAGAGCTGTGGATAGAAGTGGCTCATAGTTCTTGGTTCAGTTTGCCATTGAACATCACAATTAGGTCATCTTTCCTAGCCTTCGATTCTGGGGCTTATTTTTCAGACTTTAAGATGTAGGTCCTTTAAGGAAGCATTTATAATTTATAAAATTTTGGACTTTGTAGCAATATTTCAAACCACAAAACCAGGAACTGATAATACTAAAAGAGTCACTTCTGCAAGATTTGGTGATTTTCTTTTAAGGTGTTCGTATATAGATAGTGCTTTCTCTTTTATTACGAGACAGGTTGCTCCTGGTTTTTCATTGTTCACCTATCCATATGTTCAGCTCTCTTTCCTTTTTTTCTATTTATTTAGGCCTTGTTCTTATTGACTTCACAGCACTTGAAGTTGTTCCAACCATAGACTTTTTTCCCCACAGCATTTTTGGTTATGGTACACAATGTGGATTTCTTTATGCTTATTGCTCAGGAGATACCACATACAATGAGACCTTGTTTGCACAGCACTGTGTTAACAGAAAGTCATGGATATCAGAACTGTGTCCTTGCTAAGATTTGTCAGTTTCTACAGAGCCATGCAAAGGGAGGACACGGTTCTGATCTGCATGTGTTCCGGTTAACATGGTGCTTGTAAAAAACCTAGACACCTTGTTTCTTTCGAAACACCTCATGGTTTAGAATTTCTCAATCCTTAAATATTTCTCCTCTTCTGTGTACTGGTTGGCATTTTTGAAAAGGACTCTTAGATATGTTTGAGGTGTTGCACGGGTGTTTTTTGACATAAGAAAAAGTTCACAAATGCAAAAGAAAAGCAAAACACAACTCTGTGAGTTAACACACAATAAAGACAGAGTTGATAACTGGATTTAGCCATGGAGTTGTAGATAACTCCATCATGGAATTTTGCTATAAAGGAGAGCAGAGAATTGGGGAGATAACTGGAATTGGGATATGATCTCAAAAGGGATTTTGTGGGGAGTAGATGTAGCTCAAATTGTTGAGCATCCACCCTCCCACATGGATGTCCCAGGTTCAGTTCCCAGTGCCTCCTGAAAAAAAAAAATAAACAATGCAAAACAAATGAAAAAACCAACTCAGGGAAGCCGATGTGGTTCAGTGGTTGAGCACCGGCTTCCCACATATGAGGTCCCAGGTTCAATCCCAAAGTCCCCAGTATCTCAAAAAAAAAAGATTTTGTGAGGGCTTTTGCTTTTGTTTTAAAATGGGAGAAATTAAAGCACACTTATATGCTATAAGTAATGGTAAGAGTAAAGAAAATTTGATGATGTCCAGGGGAAAGCTTTTGTTTTAAAATGGGAGAAATTAAAGCACACTTATATGCTATAAGTAATGGTAAGAGTAAAGAAAATTTGATGATGTCCAGGGGAAAGGAAATTATTGCAGGAGATGATGCAGGTATATGAGAAGGGGGAATGGTACCCAGTGTCCAAGTAGAGAGCTTGGCCATAGATAGGGGTGCAGACAGTTCATCCATGGTAACAAAAGGAATGGTGAAGAGCAGGGGTGCAGGTGTAAGTAGATATGTACATGAACTGGTAAAAGCTTATGAAAATCCTTTCCTCATAGCTTCCTTTTCTCAGTGAAATGAGAAGCAAATTCATCACCTAAATAAAGATTTGGTAGTGGGGAGGGATTGAGGAGAAGTATAAAGGTATGATGTAGTTTTCTAGGAGATAAGAATGAACCAGGGAAATGTAGCAAGCTGTCTGGGCAGTGCAAAGGTGTTCATGAAAGGATAAAAGAGGGAATGGTCATGGAAAGAGCTTGGAATAGTGACTGGCACATCATAACAGTTCAATCAATAGTAGCCATTTTATTATCATTAATTAATAATATGTCACATCATACCCTGAAGAAATCTTAAGCAATATTTTAAAAGGGAAGGAGATTTGATATTTGAACTAATGTAGCCACCTTACAGGAATTTTCCATTACCATATCCCACAGTGAGGCTCTACTTAGGATGAACTAGATCAGGATTTGTGGGCTAATTTAGTCACCTATTCCCTGTATAGTTTAATATAGAGTTGAAAGAGAGTTTTCTTTCTTTGGGGTTGCTTAAGCTGGGAAGCACTCTGTACCATTGTCCAGGAGATGCTGTCAGCTGCTTTATGATGCATCTCTGACTGATGTTCTCTGTTCCTTCTTTAGAACATACTGGATGACGCCCAGAGCACTTTGAACACTTACTGATTGCTTCTTGAGTACTCTCTTGTCTTCTCACTTCTCCCTTCAGTTGAGTTATATGCTTACCCAGAGCCACCCATGTTTGTTTCCGAACCTGTTTATGACTTTATTCTTTACCATAGTTATATAACATGACTCACACTATATAAATCAATGATACGTGAATGCGAAAGGAGAGTGGCGACTATGAAACAAAGCCAAATCTTTGGAATCACTTGGTAAAAGCAAAACTCTACACAGAACAAAGTTGCTATCAATTTAAGTGTGGGCAAGAAAACTTTAAGATTGAAAAAAAAATCTAGATTTAAATGCACTTTTAAGTTACCTTTCCGTTATAAAGAAACCAGAACTGGAAATTATAGATAATACACTATGCAGTGGTTTATGTATGAGAAACAACTTAGGACTCTAATCAGAATGAACTTGTCCCTTCATCAAAAGAGTGATGAATAAATGTACATTAAAATGTACATTAAAATCCGTAGCAAACTACTTCTAGCTCCTTCAAATAACCACAGCTTCTTACCCACAGGCCTTTTAATGCTGTTCCTTTTGTATTCACTTTCACTCTCAAATTCTTCTCCTGGTTAAATCCTATTCAACCTTTAGGTCTCACCATGGATGGCACTTATTCCTTGTAGATGTCATTTTCCTGCACCCTCCCACCTCCTCTTCCCCCATCTGTACTTAAAGCCTTCTTCTGTGTGTCAAAGCATGAAGTACTTCCCCTTCTACAGAATATATCACATATATTGTGGTTGCTAGTCTACTCATCTGTTTGCCCCATCAACAGTCAGCTCTGCAAGGGCAGAGCTATACATTCATTGTATTATACCCAATTCTGACTGCAGTTCCTGGTTCATAGTTGGTTCTCAAATATATGCATTCAATGAATAAATGATGAGATGCTCTGAATTTTAAAAGTTACCAAGGAGGTACAACTAGAAATAGTCAGTTGTTGATGGATAAAATGACTATTCATCATTCATATTAGAGATAAATACTTGAAAGGTGAAGAGTACATGGGGATGAAAGTAAAGAGTGAAGCTAATCAGAAATACTCTAGAGATTGTAGTATGTGCTCAGGGAAATTTACATAGTCTAAATCCAATCTAGGCAACAATTTAACTGCCTCAGGAACATATTCCTTGAATGAGGCTATAATAAGTAGGCTGAAACCTTGTAATTTATATTAGACCCTGTGTGAAAAAAGACAGTTTGAGCTGTAGGTACATGATCAACCCAAATTTCTCAAAGCTCAGAATCAGAATGTGTGTCTCCAGCACTGCCAAGGAAAACTGGCTGGTGGACTGCACACCCTGTTTCCTTGGTAGGTACATCCCTACCATTAGCCACTAAGACCTTCCACCTGACTTCCCTGCCCTGACTCAGTGTTTCCCAAGCAAACCCTTAACTGTCATTTGGAAACCAGACAGACTTTCTCCCATGAGAGGACAAAGTGCTGATCCATCAACATAAGTGTGTGTGTTCGTGTGTGTGTGTGTGTGTGTGTGTGTGTTTAGCTTGATTGTCATTTTCTCATTTGTATTGTGGTCTTTTCAGAGGTTGGTTAGCCCGTGTCAATCCCATGAATATGATCACTTCTAGACTGATAAAATGGAGTTTGTTGAACCAAAGTTCAAATCCCAACCCTAGAAAACAGTAACCACCTTAAGGACTGATCGATTTGTGAATGTGTCTAAGAGACCAGCCAGCCTCCAACTTTGAGATTTCCATCTTCTTTATGTCTCTTACTTAAGCAGAAATCATCTTTTAGGGATGTTAAAGCCATGAGAATGGCTAAAAGTAAAGTAGAGCATAATTACACATAGTAAAAAAATGGAATCATTTTTTAAAATGTGAACCATAAGCCAAAGAAGTTGTCTCTACGGATAAATAGCACTGAACTTGTATATTACTCTCCATATGAAATATAATGTATCAAAGACTTTCCTTGAGAAAATGTCTTTCAATATGATCAATGTTTCAGAAAAGCACAGTGATGTAGCAAGATTTACACAACCAGGTTAGCTGTCTGGCTTCAGTCTTTCCCAGAGAGTCTCACTGTCCAACAATCTATTGAAAATCCTGAGAAGCATTGGATCCCATTACTCTCAAGAGAAGATCTTTTACCCAATCGAGTGGAGAACAAAAAAATGGTGCAACTTAGCTCTAACCTTTAATCACATAGATTTGATGTCATTTCAAAACACAGACTTGGCCTACCCTTTTATTCTGGTAATTTAATAGCCAGCTTGCTTTATTATATCATAGCCAGCTTGCTTTATCACGATGCCAAACAGCCTGCAGAATCTCTGCCCTTAGCTTTAGTTCAGTTCCAACATTTATAGCAGTTTACTTTCCAATAAAAAATAATTACAGGTGGATAATTTTCCTTTTGTTTGTATTCTTTCCCTTTTTCTTGCCTTGATTTAAGGAGGTAGTTAGCTCTGTTCTCATTTTCTCCAGGTAGTTTTGCAGGAAGACTGAAATAGAAGTCACCTGGCTTTGTCTTAAAGAAGGAAGGACTCCTTCTCCCCATTTCATCATTTCATCTCTCTCCCAAGACTAGAAGAAGGTCTGCTGGCCTGCTTGTGGAGGTAAAGTAAGGGAGAAAGTGGGAGAGAGAGAAAGCAACTAAAAGAGAGAGAGATGGAGACAGAGGTGAGATCTTAGAGAATGAAAGCCAAGAGTCAAGGGCACTCATGCTGCCCTTTCCAGCAGCTCTGATGGACAATGAGTGCATGGTGCATCTGGAATATGAATTATAGGCTGCTGAGAAGACATCCCCATGGCCCAAGTGTAGCAGGACTGCAGGCCATATATGGACTAGAACGGTGGACATGTCAGTGGCAGCACGTGTACACAACCAGAAGTTGTTCCCCTGCTGTCCCATTTCCCCTTCTGGAGGTCCTAGAACTTCATAATATCCAAGAACTCTGGTCCCCACCTTGGGAGGTTAGAGAGAAGCCCAGGAAAAATGGAGGTTATCAGGACAACTGCCTGTAATTCTGTAGGCTCTGTCCAACGTGTCCAACACAACAGTGCCTTGCCAAAGGGTGAGGGTGTAGGGTGGATGAAATCCAATGTGTTCTCTGCCCTCCAAGCCCTGCACCTAGAGAAAGAGGCTTTTTTAGTAATTTGTGCATCCATTGGTGTTTTGGAGTCTACTACCTGGAAGAGGTGATTTTTGGAAATTATGTGCTAGTGGAGCCCTGAAAGTTAACTATTGCCACCGACCCAGAGTCAGAAATTAATGTGAGTTATAGAAAAGTTATATTCTTCCATACCTGAACTGTGGATGAGATCCATATCCACTACATTAAAGTTTGCCAGGCTTACTGATGAATTGATGAGAAAATCAAATGAGCTAATGTATGAGAAGAAACTGTTTGAAAACTGGTAAAATGTACACAGGCTTAAGGCATTAACAGCTTTTGGGCCAAAACACTTCTTTTCATGTATGTTACATGCTATCAGCATAAAACATTAAATTTCTCATGGTTGTACTTTATTTGGAAGTGAGAAGGGCTAAGCCTACAAAATGCACGTGTACTTTTTTTTATGACATTGCAATTGACTCAGTTGAACTGTCATTCTAGGACCTTAGACTGTTTATTTGTTTAACAAAGGCAATACATGTTCTATGTACTGTTAAATAAACATTGACATTTGTGGCACTAAAATTAAAAATAGAAAAATACCATGAAACTCCATTAAATAGTTCCCAATGAACTCAGAAAAGCAAACTTTCACAATGCCAAATTAATTTCCTCTGTTGGGATGCCAGACCAGGTTTAAAATGAAAATATTGTATGCTTGTAAAACTGAATGGTTTGCCTATTTTGTCACAGTAAGCTGAACCATATCCAGAGCTGCACCCAGGGTTTCTTGTTTTTGCAATTGAATCCAATAACACTTCTATTTGGCTTCATAGAGGCTTTTTTTTTTTCTGCCTCATTTTATGTTTTAAGCGATAACTAAATTACGTAGAAAAAATTTTTGAGATGTGTGAATTCTTTTAGAAAGTAGTTCTGCTGTAAAAGATCTTTTTGGCATCAATTTCAATGAGCTCATTCTCCCTTTATTCTTTTGTTTAAAGACGATGGAAACTAGTAGGAGGAAAAACTTAGGGGAGGAAACGTTGGAGCATTCAGGACAGTCTGTGACAGGAAGTCCCAGTGGAGCAACCCACAGTTACAGGAAGTGAGGAGCTTTTCTTCCCAGAGTCTTCTGCAGCTGTGTGGATCAAGGAGGCCACATTCCTGGACTGACCTCCACTTAATTACTCTTGCCAATAAGGCCCAAACTTTGTCTTCAAAGTTGCAAGAGTATTTTCTGATGTTAAAAGAAGTTTTGACTCCTCACCTCTTAGAGACGCCACCCCCACCCCAAAGAACCTTGGAGTCTCCTCTCCTTGAATAAACCATCTCCTGAGACTATTCCCAGGCACAGGATGGAAGAGCTTGGCACAACCAAAACAGCCTTAAAAGAATGAATATCAAACGGAAAGACTACCAAGTTTTACACATTCTTACCGTCGACCATTTTCTGTCAAAGTTTAATATTTCAAGGGGACCCCAATCAGATTTAATAAAATTTTGTATTGATTAATAATAAAAAAAGTTAACTGGTAAGAGGAAACACAATTCTTGGCCTAGAGTTTGGAATTATATACATTTTAGTCATTGTATAGCAGAACTTTTCTAATACCCTGGGCAGAATAAAATGTCAAAGCAAGATATGTTTACTTTTGACTGTTAGGGAGGAAATGTGATTTCAAGCTTTCATAATAAGAGAAATGCCTTTATACAAACAAAAAACAAAAACAAGCAAATGGCATTGCTAAGTTGAGAGCAGAATTTTTTCAGTGGTGGGAATGGGTTTCTCTTAAAACCACCCCCTTTGTTTCTAACTCATGCCATTGCAATTGACTCAGTGGAGTTGCTCAACTACCAAATAAATTGGGGCCTTTGGGGAAGCCATAAAAACTCATCATTTAAAGGCACAATAATTTTTCTAGGTACCTGGGTGTGGGTGTCATTAAGTAAATTACTGGCCTAAGGGTGCCTTTGGGGTCTGAAAGAATATACACTTTTCTCAAAGAAGGATTAGATTGCTGGATGGTTGGCCTACCTGTTCTTCTTCCCAAGAAAATCAGACCAATATATTTTAAATTCATGTTTAATTCTAGGGGGTTGCTGTATATCAGTGTCATGAAATAACTTTTGCTGAATGGTAACTATATGTTTGGTATAAGAGCTTGATAAAACTGATTCTTCACTCTGAAAGGTTCCTAACATTAGACCAATGTTTCTAAACCTTTTTTTTTCACCATTATTGTTCCCCTTAGGAGCCTTCCTTAGATATCTGCCCCTCTACTGAATCACCCCCATCCCCAGCCCTCATGAAATTAAGTACCAAGAAACTAGGGAATAAGCTTTGTTAGGTAGGGTTGAGCTTTGGAGAGTCACCAACCATTTTCACATTGAAGTTACTGCCAATGTTGACGATGCATGCATCGGACCAGGGTTTCTCAACCTTGACACTATCAACATTTGGGACCAGATAATTCTTTGTTGTGGGGGCTGACCTATTCATAGTAGGGTGTTTATAGCATCCCTGACATCTACCGTCTAGACCAAGGGTTCTTAACCAGGGGTCTGTGAGCTTGAATTGAAATTCAAAAAAAAAAAAAAAAAAAAAAAAAACATTATTTTTGTGGGACCATGTTGGTGCAGGTGTGATATATTTATTAAATAATATACAATATAGTGTGGACTTAGTAAGGGGTCCATGGTTTTCACCCGATTGGCAAAGGGGTCCGTGGAACGAAAAAGGTTAAGAACCCCTGCACTAGACAGTCCACAGTTAAGACAAGCAAAAAACCTCCAGACATTGCCAAGATTGCCTCCATTTGAAAACCACTGCATTAGACATAAAAACGAAGAAAATGTATCAAACTACAGGAATAAGGTGGAACAGCATTTTTAACAAAAGGCAGGAAAGACCATTTTTAAAGTGAGAACCAAGGGAAGTACAAGGAAAGAAGTGAAAAGCAGAAGACCAGAGTGAGAAAAGTGAAGTGCTGAAGACAATGTAGTTTGGAGGCACAGGAAGGGAGTGGGTGGGGCGTCAGACCCACTTACTGTTTCTCCTGGAGGGCACAGCTGCTCTCACTCTCTCACCCGTTCTGCCTCCTCTGCCCTCAGGGCTCCCAACACATTGAGGACCTGATGGTGGTTTGTTCCTTTATGTTTTATTTATAACTGTGTGGATCAGTTTCTTGACTTGTAATCATTAACTTTGCTATTAGTGGTAGATTCTTGGAGTATTGTCAGCACTTGTCCCGGATTTGGTTTGGTTGCTAGGCAACAGGGCCTCAGTTTATAGCTGGGGTTACTGAAGTGAACAAGAACCTTGAGTTCCTTGCCAAATCCCTTTTCGTAAGCAATAGTACTCATCCCCAACTAACTGATCCTCAACAAGTTGAGAGATTATCTAAACCAGTAATTCACAAACAGCCCCACCCTTGCTTCAATCAGCAAAATTGTGCTTTCATCTGTTTGAGACATATGCGTACGATTTTATTTGAAGAATGAACTCCACTTAAAATAAAAACATTGATCTTTCAGGGGCTGTTTGCAACAGCCTAGAACCTCACTTTGCAAGCAGTGCTGAGCAAGGAGTTCAAGGGGATTAGAACAAACACCAATAAAATATTTTACATCAGCCTTATTATGTCTTACCCTAAGGTATCCTGAGGGTCTGAGGGACGCCACTTGAAAGCCACCAATCCAGATGTTGTGGGGTTTTTTGTTGTTGTTTTTGGTTAGGAAACATGCACACTGATGACAGACCCACTCAAAGACGGGTATCAATAGCTTAGCATCACTTGGAATTTTAACAGCCCTTTTTAAGCCCATATGATCGATTTCACCTCTACCTGTTACATCCGGAGAAGACTGAGAAGATTTAGTAAATTATAGTAGAAGTGTGTAAAAAATAAGAACCAGGGGGAAAGGATTAAAGAATGGCAATTTGTTGTCTTGAAAAGGAAAGGCCAAGAAATTCAGGAAAAGGGGAAAATAGTTAATAATTTCAATGTTTTTAGAGATCATGAATCTTACAGACATTTATTTTTCATAATAACCTAGGGTGGAAAGATTACTATTTGTCCCCTAATGTTCATTCCTCCTCCTTCCATGGTAATAAAAATTTCAGTTGGGCACATAGCCACTTAAAATAAATACCAAATTTCCCAGCCACCTTGTGTGTGGCCATTTATCTAAGTTTTGGTTATTGGGATAAATATTTTGTGGTAGACTTTGAGACACTTCATTCTATTTTTTTTTCCCCTCCTTGCTGTTGGTTGGAGAGCAAGCAAGATAACTGGAGCAGGAGCAATCATCTTGAAATGTGAGGCGACCTGGGGAGTGAACACTACTAAATGAAGAGCCACGAGATGAAAGGAGCATGGGTCCCTAACACCATGGAGTACCATACCCACTCTGAACTGACCTTTAGACTTCCACGTGAGAGATTAATAAACTTCTAACTTGTTTGAACCTTTATTATTTGGAATTTTTCTGTCATTCCCAGCTTTACCTAACCCCAAATAATAAACCTGGAGAATGTTCATTATCCTTCTTTCACAGATAAGGAGATGTAAAAATTACCCATAGCCATGCAGTAAGAAGTTCAAATGGCAAACCCATGTGCTTTATGCTACACTGTGCTTAAATTACCATATAAATTTAGAACTGGATATGTCCTTAGGTGGGATGAAGCTTATTATAAAAAGGATGTTATATTACTATTCTCCATTTTGAGGACAAAAAGAACATAGATTTATTTTACAGTAAGGGTTGGGTTGACCTGTCTTATCACCTGATCCTTAATTAGGAGATGTACATCTCCATCATTGAAATTATACCTGTGATTTAAGTATAAACTTTCTTGATAAAAAGATATGGTCTGAATTCATTCCATCTTCTTTGAACAAATGTTCAATGAACCCCTCCTAATTGCCAGGCACTGTTCTGGGCAATAGGGAGACAGCAACAACCAAAACAGACAAAAGTCCCTCTTCTGGCACCCAATCTTTCTAGTGGAACTAGACAGACAATAAATGAAATAAGTAAAATGATAACATTTTAATATTTTAGGTGGTGGTAAGCGCTATAAAGAAAACTTAAAGCAGGGAAAGGAACTAAGGAATGCCTGTGAGGTGATGTAGAGGAAGGAGGGTTGCATTTTTAATAGAATGGTCAGGGAAGGAGTCACTGAGAAGGTGATCTTTGAGCCAAGATCAGAAGCTGGTGAAGGAGTGAGCAAGGTAGATATCTGAAGGAAGAGCATTTAGGCAGAATGAACAGCCAGGACTCGTGCCTCAATGCAGGGGTATGCCTGCTGTGTGCTAGCACAGCAAGGAGGCAACTGTATCTACGGCAGAGTACAAGATATGGTATAATGAGGGGGTCAGATGGTAAAGGATCTTTTACTTCAAATGAGGTGGGAAATTAGTAGAGGGTTCTGACCAAAAAAGTGAAATGACCTGAGTTAAATATTAAAAGAATAACTCAGACTGCAGTGTAGAAAATAGAATGAAGCCATAAGAGTGGGAGTAAGAAAGACAAGTTAGGTGGCTATTGCTATACTCCAGGTAAGAAATGATGACTGAATATGATTCCAGGAATCACAGAGTAAGATGTTATTAGACTAAACCTCCCACAGATAACAATTATAAACTGTGGATAAAATGTTTTTTAAAATTATTTTAAGGCACTAGAAACTGGTTAGAAGCAGGCATAAACTGAAGAGAATTCAGCCCTTGAAAGAAAAAAAAAACATTGAGTGAGGTTGAGTAAATTTCAGCTACCTCATGTCATGTGAACTTAGAAAACAAGCACAGTCTTACTACCTTGAGGAGTCAGAGAACAGAATTTTGGACTTGCCAGAGCAGTTAAAAATTGAGCAAAGAAATCTCAGAAAAGAAGATACCAGTGAAGAGCTCCAAATCTACATATAAATTTCATTCAATTCCTTGGATGGTTCCTGAAGTCTGTACACATGAGATAGGCACTGAGTCCAGCGGAAAACAATTGCTAGGTGACCATGAGAACTGACCAGAGATTTTAACTACTGCTCACAGAGGGAAGGTATTTTGGAATTTAAGTTCGGTCAAGTTAACTGCTTGCTAAAATAACTAGATAAGACACAATCAAGATTCTCAATAACTTATTCACAATATCTCCTGTACAATCAAAATTACTAGACATGAAAAGAGAAAAATAAAATAAAAGTACTAGACATGAGAAGAAACAGGAAAATGTGCCTTATACTCAAGAGAAAAAAGAACTAATTAACTCCAAAATAACCAGATGTTGGAATTAGCAAGCAAGGACTTTAAAGCAACTATTAAAAATATATTGAAGGACTTAAAGGAAAATATAGTCATAATGAGTGGAGAATCTCAACAGAGAAATGGAAACTATAAAAAAGGTGAGGAGTCTAGAATTGAAAAGTATAATATCTCAAATGAAAAATTCACTAGATGGGCTTGATGATAATATTGGAAATAACAGAAGGATGCTTCAGTGAACTTTAAGATAAATCAACAGAAATTACTTAATCCAAAGAACAGATAGAAAAAAGTTTAATGAATAGCATTTAAATGACCTGTGGGACAATATCAAATTCTGTAATATCTGTATAATTGGAATTCTAGAAGGAAAAGAGAGAGTATGGAAGAGGAGGCCTGCAATACTAAAAATGGCAACAGAAGATTTTTTCCAAACTGAAGGGAGTTGAGAACAGATAGAAACTCAGATTACAGAAAGGAATAAAGAGCATATATGACAAGGATAGCACAAAGACAGTAAGTGAATCTAAACTATCATGAAGTTCTTACATTTTATCTGAAGTGGTACAATATTAATTCTAAGAAGACTTGACAAGCTAAGGATACAAATTTTAAACACCAGAATGTCCTTTTAAAATAAAACTCAGGGCCTGGCTAGATAGCTCAGTGGATAAAGAGCGCGCTGGGAAACCACATGGGAGGCGCCGGGTTCGGTTCCCGGGGACCTCTCCTAGCGGGCAGACCGCCTTGAGAATGGCAAGCCGCCATGGGCGGGCCAGAGCCGCCGTGGGCAGGGCAAAAAGCTGCCACGGACAGGGCAAAAGCCG
>PVKH010002306.1:0-27579 GCA_004027955.1 Chaetophractus vellerosus
ATGTGGGTGTGTGAAGGGGAAGGAGCAGGGGAGAAAGTTTTATTACTAGTAGTATCATTGGCTTCAAATGTAGAATGTGGCTTCTGAACATAATTATTATAAAGAAAGTAATCCACCCATATAATTTAAAGTGTTTTCTTCTTTTTAAAAATTAGAAAGGAAAAGCTTCTGCAAAAGTTATTGGTATAAAATGATCTTTGAAACCAAACAATTTCTATTATGGTTGGGAAAGAGAAGGGAATGAAATATAGGAAAATTGCCTATTACACACTAGGAAATCTTATCTGCACTCAAGATGCTCCTTAGAAATAGTAAATAAACTCTGATTCAGACTTGTTTTCACCCGTTTTTCTCTCTGCCTTCGGTTGCAAAACCAAACTCTTACAACTTCTTTCTCAAGATTCAGTTCTTCAGCCATCCGCATGATCTCTTGAGAGGAAGGTTTATTCTGTTCTCCGAAGTGTCTCTCCAGAGCATCTTTAGCAGCAATACTAGGTGGGAGGGGAATGAAATTAATGTTTTTAGTGTCTTTTTTTGCAGATCAAAATTAAATTAGGTTGAATTTCCTAAATATCAGTATGGAAAGGAAGCTTAAAGCCTCGAAAAATACTTACAAAACTTTTCAACAATTAAAAATATGGAATTTTGTTAAACGTTTAGATGCTTGTCATATGCAGTGTAGCGTTACAAGAATTCCAAGGAAGAACTAAGCATATGTGAGACCAGACTTTTTTTGTTTATCCCACTTTTTGCCTCAAGAGGGCACCAAGTTCTTGAAAAGGAAATGAACGCTTTTTTAGGCATTTCTAAATGTTCACACACACACAAAAGTTTAGGTTATTTACAATAGATAAAATGTTCAGTGGACCACTAAACAGCCAAAACAAAACATATCTTTTAGCATTTCCTATGTGTGCCTCTCACAAACTTCAAAAAGTTTAACTCACAATATATCTCAGTTGAAAGGAAAGGGACTGTCATGCTGGACTTTGAGAGAATGAAATATTTATTACCAGCTATATTAATTTTTAATAATGTAGATTCCATACATCCAGAGAAAGAATAGCAAACACGCTCACTCTCTTAGAAGTGATTATTGAGTTTCTGTCTTTATCCAAACTTGCATAACAAACATGTTCTTATATTAAACTATACATTTCCATCAAATGTTAAAAATTACTAGCTCTACATTTTACTAACTGCTAAATTATTAAATCATGTTTTTTTGACTGCCAAGTTTCTTCGATTGACTTTATTCACATTATGTTTGTGCATTACGTTGCATCTATGTTTCATTCAAATATTCATTCCACTTGTGAAATGTCTTTTTCTTCCTTTAATAATGTCTAATACCTCAAAATGATACCTTATAGTAGTTCTCCGTTTCCTTTTCCTTTCATTTGCTCCCACTTTTTCATTGTATAAGGCTGTAACAGGGAAAAGAGCAAGAATTATTTTTAATAAGTAGATATTTCTTTAAAAATATGAGATTTGGGTTTCAAATTCTTTCTATAAAACAATAAAAAATAAAATCACTACAAGTTTTAATTTAAATTTTTTTGTAGTCCAGATTATAGTATAGTACAATCTCCAAAGAACAATTTTAATGCAAAATAGTAACTTTTCAAAGATAATTGTCTATAAATAATACACCTACATTAATTTTGTTGGAGTGCTTGCTCTAATGCTCTCAAATCTTGCTCTTTATCCATCCTTGTTATTTAGTGTGAGTAGAGAATTTTATCACACTAAATTGATCATCTAGCATCAAAATGCTGATGTTATTCACTTGGTAGATGTGTGCAATGATGAGTGCAAATGCTTTACTTACATGAATATTATGTTTTAAACATAATCCATGTGCAGTTACTGCAGTATAGCATAGAGACCAAAAATTTGGTCATGTTAAGAAAAAAACTCATTTCACCATCTCACGCCTATGACACAAATCTAGAAAGCTTTCCTGGTACAATTCATTATTTACCTTCCAGTAAATTTATGTCTACACTTGACTATCTTTTTATTTATTTTCTTTTTCACCTAAAACAAAAACAAAAACAAAAACAAAAAAAAACCCTCAAACTCTTGATTTAGCATTAATCCTACCAATCGATGCCATTATCTTAGGTTAAAAAGTAGCGGACCCTTCTGAGATATAGCTTTAGTACCTCCTACTTGCTCAGCTTCCTCCAGCCACTTAGATAATATTGCTTTTAGCTTGCATGCATTTTTAAAGCTGAGCTGCAGGTTTTCAAATCGGCAGATAGTTGTTTGACTGAATTCAGAGCCATGCACAGCTGCCAGAGCTTCCCCAACATTTGTTTGGGTATATCCTGTGAAAGGACAATAAAGACATTTAGTTCCAATTTTTAAGAAGCATTAATTTGGGTCCATTATCACACAACTTTGTGTATTTTTATCTGTCAGTTATTAATTATTGTTTTGTGAGTACATCTTTGTTAGGCACTTTAGAATTGCTTAGTAAGGTCCAATGGAGGATTATCCAGTACTTCAAACAAGATTACATCTAGTAGATAAATTACTTTTTTCTAGAAGTCAAGAGATTTCAGATAGGAGCATCTGTCATTCATAATATTTAGCAAAATTGGATAGGTGTGTCATAACCACTTTCCAAGACACATAAAAATAATCTTTCTCTTTATCATTATCATTAAATATGTCATGATATATGCTGAGGAATCTTTATAATGCATAAAATTTATGGTGGTTTATCATAAAATATTTTCATCTCAACTGTAAGAATGAAAAATTCAATTATATTGTTGAAGAGTACCACATAAAACTAAAAACCATGCCAACTTTTCCTAAAAACATGTTTATTACAAGGCTATGATCACACAACATTTTATGTATACCTCCGAGCACATTTATTCCATTAGTTAGTAATGTTTCTATCTTTAGGCGAAAGATCCTCACTGAGTGTCTCAAACATTTTTAGAGTACAAGTTGATATAAACCATCAACACCTAATTTGAAATATTCATAACAATATCTATAGTAAATGGAAAATGAATGCTATAAAGATTTGCCTCGTGCTTTGTTTATATATGAAGTAACTATTACTATTTTAGTGCCTAAGGCTATAGACCTTTATATGTAAAATGATTACATATGATGCCCATCAATGAATATCATTATGAATTTACCTATGGTCCATTCCATAAGTGAGAGGTTTGAAACTGTCATTTTCAATCTATTAAAAAAATACACACTACTTCATGAATTTTAACCTAAGTTAATTGTTTTAGTTATTTTAGATTAAAAAAAAAACATGTTTCAAAAGAAAAATGAGAAGAGGCAATGAACAGTTCACAGAAAAGGAAATGCAAGTACATGAAAGAATGTACTTACTCTTCACTCATAAGAGAAATTTAAAATTAAATTACAGTGAGGTATCACTTTAACTTACCTGATTTGCAAAGATTCAAGGATTAATAGCATATTTTGCATCTATGAGAACTATTTATTTATTCTACGTGCCAGTCACTATTCTAGGTGCAGGGCATACAACATTAAGAAGAGACATTTTTTTTTAATGACCAAACAAAATACCTCCTACCTTTGTGGAACACACATTCTCATGGCTAGGAAAAAAGATACTCATGAACTGCTGGTGGCAGTAAAATTTAGCACAACTCTATACAGACCAATTTAACATCTGTCAAAATTGCAAATTCATATACTCTGACCAAACAATTCTTCTAATACTTCTCTTAGGAACAAAGCCACATGGATGCAAAATGACATTTATAATGTTAACCATAGTAACATTGTACTAGCTTAAGATTGCAAACACCTAAATTTCATCAGTAAGGAACTGGTTGTATAAATTGTGGTATATCAATAAAACAGAATGTGACAGATCCATAAAAAAATAACAATAAAAATAAAATAAAAAATTTAAAAAAGCATGATCTATATGCATACTAATGCTGAAAGCTTTCCAAGATACAGAGTTAAATGAAAACAACATCTGCATGGAGGGTGGGAGATGTATGAATTTGCCTGCATGTGTATAAGATATCTCTGCAAGGATACAAAAGAAACTAACATTGATAAACAGGGAAGACAAGCAAAAGTGAAACATGTCATAGTATACACTTTTATATGTTTGAATATGAATATATTATCTATGTAAAAGTTCAAATAAAATCTAGATTTAAAATGTATACTTCAAAACTTATCTTGAGTTGGGAAAATTGAAAAAGGGTGCCAATAATTTAAAAATTGATGTATTTAAGGTCTTAAGAATTTACAAGGAAATAAAGGTTATTGTGGGAGTTTCATAATTTGACTAGCTTAAGGAGAGATATAGAATGAGAATTGGCTTGGATATTAAGCAGAGTATAAGAGATTTAACAGTAATAGAGTAAGGGTTTGCCAACCAAGTTACTTGCCCCCTTGCTCTTAATGAGCACATACCTAACTTAATTCTTCTCACTTTAAATTCATTGGCAAATTTTTCAAGTTCTCGGATTTCCGGGGAATCCATGTCTATTGGCTCTTCAACCAATTTACTTTTACGCCTGAGTTCCTGCTTGAAATCAGCGGTGGTGGGGTCCTCTGCCAGGAGGGGCTGGTGCATGGGAGGAAATCCATGACTCAAGGTGTGGTCAGGAAACTTATAAAGGCAAGGAGTTAAGCTACCTGTGAATAAACAAAGAAAGAAAAGGAAAGAAGCCATATGTAATTATCCTTAATTTCTACACTACAAGCAAGAGTTTTGCCAGTTAAGAGTCCATTCATTAATCTGCTACAGCCAGTCTCAATTCTTAAAGGCTACGTACATTCGTACATTCAGTCCTCGGAATCAAAAGCCTGAGTATCTTAGTATAAATGCTATTATTTATTTCCCACCTGCGGAGAAAGAAAAACAAAGAAAACGGCAAAGGAAAGAAGCAGGAAATTGCAAACGATTAAAATAGAAGTAAACAAAATTCTCTCAGAAGTGTAAGTTTTCTATAATTTTTTTCTCTTAAAAGACACCTATTCATGGGAACCTGAGGTTCAGCCCTAACCAACATGTTTGTGTTGATCTCCAGTTTCTTAAATCATTGCACACATAATTTCTGATGTCTATTCTAATCAAGGCACTGGGTTAAGGGCTGTTCCAGGAACTTGTCTTATGTTCCAGACAATGACTTTACAATACTAAAAAGCCCCAATGCTTTATTAGTAAGTGCTTAATTTCAAGCGGAAATAATGATTAAAAAAAAAATTTACAAAAGCAGGTGAAAGAGAATTGTGAGAACATAAAATACGTTAATATGACTAAATAGACTCGAATAGGCATCACCACAAGGTAACTTTAAAAGTTCTATTAAGAAGTCAGCAACAAGATCTCTTGATAAGTGTAAAATATAATGGAATCACTTCTTGATCACAATTTAGGGAAAAACAACAAGAGGAGGGGTCAAAGAAGGGTGCAATTCTGGATATTATATGTAACCAACCCATAAATAATGAAGCATAAACTCTATTAAGTGAGTCAATCAATAAGTCACAAAGGATGTAAAAGATTCAAATATACAACAAAAAAGTGCATCCAGATTTCATTCTTCATTAGGAAAGGAGAATTTATCTCAGTTAGGTAATATGGGTGCAAGGATGGTATTTAAGCCAAGTTCCCACACATTTGTTTATATTTTCTTCATCAATTAATTTGATTTTTATTGGCAGATATTATACTTCGATTTATAATTAATGACACATTGAATAACTAAGACATTTTGATATGAACGAAATGTTGAATAATTAATCATTTTGCTTATGAGTATAAATAAATAAAGTAAAAATAAATTACTACAGAATATATAAAATAATGATTAGAAACTTATTTTAAAATACATCAAGATTCCATGCCATCTATAATTTCTCCTTAAATACTTTCATAAATCAAATACTTGTGTAATAATGTATTTTTCCAGAATATCTAACTCTTACATTAATATGTAAATATATAATGAGCAAATAACAGTGTATGTCAGCAAACTGTCCACATATATTATTCATAAGAGAATAATGTAATTATAATGTGCACCTTTACCCGACAGACTTTATTCTTCTTCTGAAGCGAAGGAGACATACAAGTGAGAGAACAAATAAAATAGGGTAAAATAAAGTTAACTGCTTCACAAGTATGAAAAAGATTTGAAAGAAAATATTCTTTTCCTGAAAATTCATGTTAATTTTATAAACCAAAATTAACCAGTGTTTCTTTTAAAAATATCAATTAACTACTCAATTTATGCTTTGAGTGTTTTTATTTCTTAAATTTCATTTGACCAGAAAGAAATAAAAAGAGCAATTGTATCAATTTTTAGTTTACTATATGTTCATTTTTGAAAATGTTTGCTGTTTTTAGGGCTCATTTTTAGCTTTCTATTATTTTATATTTCTGTTAGTTAAAACAGAAAATTAATATGTGTAAAAAAGAAAACTGATCACATTTATTTTAGCATCTACTTAGTATTGATCTCAGGACTTTTCTTTTGGAATTGAAATTCTGAAGACTTTCAGAGTTGCATCTCAAATATTTGAAAAAACTTCATTTCTTTCATCATTCAGGAATATCATTAATAGGCTTATTGATGGAATACCTTGAGAAACAGAAAAAGCAAAGAGAAGAAAATAAGGTTGCTGATTGACTTTGCTAATTTAATATATTTAAGAGAGTTAAGATAACTCATTTAGTCTGTGTCAAATTAGTTTTGCTTTAAAGAACTAATTTTTGCATATCTTTTATATAATCATGTCATAAAGTTGGAATTTCTTAGAAATCCTGATCATTATTTTCAATTTTCTTGACAATAATAATCAGATCAGTTACTACCACAAATCTTCTATGTGACACTGTGCTTTGTTCATTTCACATTTGTTGTCTTTTATCCTTACATAAACATATGAGTTAGGAAAAATATGTATCTTTCCCCACAATTTACAAGTTGGAGATTGAAGTAGAAAGAACCTAAAAACCCTCCTTGGGTGCACAATGAACTAACCATGCAACTGAAACCAGTGAGTGCTGCATTAAAACAACATCAAAATAACTGCCTACATCATTTTTCAGGCAGTCTAAATGCAGACAAATTAAGACATTTTCTTTTTAGGTTCTTCCTGCAGTTTAAATATATTTGGTTACATTAAACAAATATTTTAGGGCAATAATATTATAATTATTTATCAAAATATCAATTGTGTACCACCCCTATTTCCAGGAAAATTTAAAGGTATTTTACACATTATTAATACACTGGAAAAGTGGATTTTTAGAAAATAAATCTGAACAGAGTTCCTCAAAAGTCCCCAGAAAATACCTTTCCCAAAAGTTTAGCATCTGGACCTAAAAGAAAAACACGTTGTGTGATGTGAGTTTTATTTTTCCGCAATTGTCTGCAAGGACACTGCTTTCCTGGAACTAGCCTTAAAAGAAATTCACAATGGTAGTTACAAGCATAGCTGAACAAACTACTGTTTGTGCTATATGATCTTTTAAAAGTCTGGGCTATTTAAAAAGAAAATAAAAGGAAGAAGATAAAAGAACTGACAAGTCACATGCAGCACAGTTCTCATAAACATTTTCTAAAACATTGGTAAAGGAAAAACCTCTACTTGATGACAAGTGCACAGTAAACACGCTTAGAAGTGTTTGTACCTTCTCGATAGTACTATGTACATCTTCAGCATTGCAGATTCAGAACCCACACCCTTTCTGAATTTCTCTGTATGTACTTCTGTGTGGCGGAGGTGAGAGGACGAGAGGTAAATCTTCTCAAGCAGGCAATGGGAGACAGTTGTGCGTCTTGCTAGGCACTCTTGGTACCATGGTGTGTGGCAAACTGCTATTCTGCACCCTGAACCCTGTGAGAAGCTAGCTGCCAACTCTCTGAGGTTGTGGGTTTGATTACTTAAAAGAATAAAGAGGGGAAGCAGAGGGACACAGTAAAATATGCCACTTTGCTGTAGACATGATCAGGAATATGCATTTTAATGTCCCCATTTATTTTTCCCCCATGCACCAAGGTTCACAAGGTAAATCTGAATTGTGACTTTTTCACCTCCATGCATTGGCAAATCCTCTCCATGCAAATAAACTGGAGTATGTTGCCAGCTGTTTTTGTAAATTAAGTTTATTGGATTACACCCACACTCATTCATTGATATAATGTCTATGGTGCTTTCCTGCTACAATGGCAGAGATGAGTGGTTGTGACAGAGACTCTAAAGCCTAAACTATTTATTATCTGGCCCTTCACAGAAAAAGTTTGCCAATCCCTAGTCTAGAACAGAAAATCCATCATTTTACTTCTATTGGAAGACCTTTCATGATCCAGAGGCAAAAAATATTCAGAATTACTCTTTCTTTCAGAGTTGACACAACCATGAACAAGTTAGGGCAAAATAAAACAAAATGAAACCAAAAGAAAAATAAAAAGAAGAAGGAAGGGGAGGAGGAGGAGGATGATGCCAACAGCTTAAGAATGATTGAAGAGCTGGGTTCCAAAGTACAGCATTTCTCCACATCAGCTGTCAAACTGATTTCTGCTGCCTTTTGCATTAGCTCATGTGGGGAGGGCATTTTCAGCCATAAAACTTCTCCTTTGCTATTCATTTCTCATCGAAAAAATGAACATTCACCTTCATGGTTAATTCCCAAAGCTCAGATGTGGTCTTTTTGCCTTCCTCTTAAAATTAATTTTTTAAAAGAGTTGCTTTGATAACACACTTCTTGGATTGGTGTCATGTCATATAACGGTTGATTTTAAACTGCATTACCTTGAAGTTGACTTGCTCAGTTTCCACAACACAGTGGACAGGGTAGACAGCCCACTAAACTTGTTTACTAATTCCATCCCACTTTGGGAACTGGAGGATAGAAAAAATTCAGATGCCCAAGAATCACAGTTTTGAGAGTTTTGTTATTTTGTTTTGTGCTTATGTAGAAAAGACTTTGAATAGCATTTGTAATTGTCTAGTTTTTGTTACCTATACTGTGGGCTCTTCAATTATCTACATTCTAAGGAGGGATTTAGTTGCAAGTGTCTCTGAAGAGAAGACAAAAGAAGAGTGCCAGGGTGAGTCAGCACAAATTTGCCACAGTCATGTACCTATCATAGAGCTGTAGTACCCAACTCAACTTAGATGTGAAGAGATCGAAACTCAGAGCTATTAAGTGACTTACACAAGTTCCACAATTAGTTAATGGTGTGACAATTCATTGGTCCCAATTAGTTATTCCCTTTGGAATGCCCACACCTGGGCTATGAAGTGTACTGGAGTCTGATGATTAAACGCCTCCCTTACCAACTTTAACAAAATATTAGGTAAATAGCTCTTCTCTTCCAGTGGAGGTTAGTTTAATGAAACACTCAAATGTAAGCATCAAGTAGTATGGGTAATAAGATAACCATATTAAATCAAGTAATTTCACATCTTTTGAAATATAGTTCTTCTTGTGGTCTCACTTTCATATAGAGTTTATAACCCTGAAACTGTCTTTGTTTTTGATGATAAGACATTATTGTGGATTGTGTAGAAGTAGCTGATTTGATGTACACCTTGAGGTTTCTCAGAGGATTCAAATAACATAAGCAGGTGTCTAGTGTGTATATTATGCCTTTTCTCTTTTATTTCTAAATTCCTGTATTTTATAACTCAATTTGTACAGCTTCTCTGGGATAAAAGCAGGAGAGATAAGATTTTATGAGAGTTAATTTGCCTTGAAGCAAATGTTAATACCGAATATATGTCAAAATACAAACCTTCTGACAAATTATAAAGCATAGCACATTTAAATGATGTCTGCTTCAAAAATATTCAAATAACATCTCTAATTATGCTTGCCATGGTGAGTTTTTCTTTCAATAATGAAAATTTATCAAGTTTTATTTTAAGACTACAAGAGATACCTTCAAATCTTAGTGTAACCACTTTGTTCTTGATAGTCACTAAGATGGGCTTTGAATCATTTTAAAGGGTTCTTCCAGGTGCCTTTCCTTTTTACTGTCATGAGGTCAAGGTTAGCTAAAAAGTGTTTGCTGAATGTCTGCTTGAGAGACGTTGTGCCAGTAAAATGTGAGGTGTCTGATGACTCTCAAAGGAACATGACCTTTTGGCTCCAATCTTGGAATGAGGAAAGAATGTTAGAATTCTCAGTTTAGCTGAGTTCACAAGGTCAGCCTCAGCTTACCTTGCTTGGTGGTGGTAGCAAAAGCCATCTTAAGATATTTGGGTATAAAAAGAAATAAGACAAAACACAGTTGTCATGACAAGAAATTTAAAATAGGGTCTGGAGGTCATTCCGGAGGCAAATATTAGTCAGATATCACCAACTGCCAAAGCCTTAAGCGGGGCCGGCTGTAGCCCAATTGGTAGGGCTCCAGTCTACCACATGGGAGGCCCCAGGTTCAGTTCCTGGGGCCTCGTTGAGCAGGCAGACCGCCTTGAGAAGGCAAGCTGCCGTGGGCAGGGCAAGCCCCCACGAGCAGGCAGGCCACGGCGCGGTGAGCTGACTCGGCGGGTCGCCACAGAGGGGGCAGACAAGCAGACACAGAGGAACGCAAAAATGAACTCAGCAAGAACAAGCAGAAAGGGGGGGGGGGGATATATAATAAATTTTTTTAAAATCTTAAAAAAAAAAAGCCTCAAGCAACAAAGTTCTTCAAAACCTTAAGGACATCCCAACACCATAAAACAAGTCACAAGATAAAGAATTCAGATAACTACATAATCTGAGGAAAATTTGGAGTACCCCAAATACCCACCGGCCGCAAACAACTTACAGCTTGTCTAACCTTCTTTTTCTTTAAAAACCCTTGCCCAGAATGGCAAGATGGACACAATTTGGGTTGTTACATGATCTGTGCTCCCCAAATTACAATTCTAAGACCCCCAAATAAATGACTTTGCTGCCTTGTAGCTTAGTTTGTTATTTCTAGGTTGACATGGACAAGAGATTACTGACTCTTGGTCTATAACTGGTTTAATCTTTCTGAACTGAACTTAATCTTTCTTAAACTGAAATCGATTGGCAGTGACTGCCGCTGTGCAGGGTAAGACTGAGCCTAAAGCTGCACCTTGGTCATGTCATTCCCTCAAGAGGCTGCAACATGTGGCCATATACTTGCATGCCTTGTCAGCATAATGAAAAGTAGAGTCAATGAGAAGCATTCCATCTGCAGCATAAGTGGCTAAAAACACATCATTTTAGTATTTTATAAAAAAAGTAGATCATCATCAAGGAGGGTTGTTTTCATTTACCGTGACTACTGAATATATACTAAGAATATGGGTCATGAATGATCAATTTTCAAAGAGAATGAAAAAAAAGATGGCTTTCTTTCTTTCTTTATTAAAAAAGAGACATCAGGATTTGAAGGTAATCATTAAGAACCTCAGTCTTTATTTGAACATAAATGTAGGAACTACCAGTTCATTAGCATGATGCTTGACAGAATGTACGATAAGTCAATATTTTTTTGGAATATTATTTTATATTAAAGATTAAATGTTTTATTTAGTCTTAAACTGAGAAAGTTTGAGAATTAAAGATAGGTGAACTAAATTGTTCAATTTTATTTCAAAACTACAGTCATAAATTGATATTGTTTTCGTTACTTGCTTTGTATAATAACACAAGTCAGAAAAGATTTCCTTTTGTGATTCCCCCTACAAAGTTTTTTATCTTTCAATATCACACACATGTGTGCACACACATTCATATACACACACTCGTGCTTACAGTCTCACAGTCCTAGCAGTTTATTGTCACCAAAAATAGTTCTGTCCTTGCTGTAGTAACAAAAAATGAAAGATCAAAGAATTTCTTTAAAAGATAAACAAACAAAAACCATGAACAACAAAACTGTACTTTATTAAGTGATTAAATCATTTATTTGACCATAACCTGAAATTAAGCATCACAGACTTTGAAATGAATAGGTATCTTAGGCTAGATTTTCCCTTTGCTATCAATGCCTTCATACAAGTGTCAGTCAATAAGTTGTTATGTTTAAAATAGTGAAGCTTCAATTTTCCAGAAGACAGAATTATGTAACTCCAATTGTTTAAATCTCAGTCAAGACTCAGAAACTCAGAAAGGTACACCAAAGCCTTACACAGCTATTGCTAAAGCTCTTACAAATAATTCTTAGCCCTCAAGGGGTATCTTATTCTCTCTTTAAGGACCAGCTGTGCAAAAGAAATGCTTTGATGAAGGAGATATTCTATAAACCAGTGCTGTTCAATATGGTAGCCATTTAGCCATATGAAGTAATTGAGCACTTGAAATGTGGCTAGTGCAACAGAGGAACTGAATTTTAAATTTTATTTTAGTTAATTTCCATTTAAATTTTAATGGCTACATGTGGCTAGTGGCTAGTAGCTACCATATTTTTCTGGAGTTATGCCAACCAACCAACCTCATTAAGACATGACAAAGAGCAGTTTGACAATAGTGAATGAGAATAAAAATTATACAAAGCAAACGCAGTAGTTAAGAAGCATAGCAGTTTAGGGTGGAATAGAATAGTCCCTGAGGGCATCAGAGTTCAGGCACATTTCAATAAGTGGTGGTTTTATCATCAATTTCCAAAGTTGAGAGACCAGAATTTTAACACTCACTCTGGTCACAATACACGCAGCCCCAGGAAATCCATCTAAGTGTCCCCCGATTCAATCTCATGTATAAAGACAATTTTACTTACCTGTCATCACTCCATAGGTCGATGGCTGGTTTCCATAATGACAGGAAGGAACAGAATAGTGAAGTCCCGTTGCTGTGTTACCCAAAGTAGTTGCCGAGAAATATGTGTGCAAACATTTAGGAGTTTGGATCAAAGACAAAATAGACGGGACTGGTAAGAAAATGTATGAGGATTCAAGACACATTCATTTCACTTCAAAAACATATATTTATACCAGTCTTAAAATTGTATGCCAATATTTTTCCAAGTTTGGTGGGAGAGGAGGTTTCTGAAGAGTAGATTTAAGCTAGGGTCAAAGTTTATCTCAAGTAATAAGATCAGAAATCATCAAAATGGACTATAGCTTTCATTAATCATTGTGCTTTGAGCTACAAGTGCCCCATGGAGGGGTGACTGATCGGTGGGCTCCAATATAGACATTGGGAAAAATTAGCTAGAGGAATACTCTCTTAAATTCTTTTGTAACAGCATTACAATTGGTCTTTCTTTGGAAGAAGGGATAGAGAAATCAACTTTTGAATAGTTTTTACTTTTGTGGATTTTCCTACCAAATTTCTATCAAAGAGGAAATAACAGAACTAACCTCCTCTTACCTACAAGCATAAAAACCCAATAAATTCCTGGTGTTCTGAAAAACCTGTAACAATGTATGATGCAGTCATTGCTTTTGCTGAAACCGTGATATTTTAAGTTTTCTGTGTGCACACAATCAATTCAACTATTCTAATGGACGAGGAGCTGGTCAAAAAATAAGTTCCGCGATTGTTGAGTAATATAATGTCCAAAAGGTTGACCCTAGTATATAAACATAACCTCATACATAAACAGTTATATACCTTTTAAATTGTATACTTTTATCAAACTATTATTGAACTAATCACCAAGTTGGCAAAAAGCACAGACTATTAGCAATAAAACCACTAGTCAGTGTTTTCTTATGTCTTTTTTGGGGGTCCTTTTTCTTTCACATCCTAAATATGGAGGTGGAATTTCAAAAATATAATATAATTTAATATTTTTGAAAAAATATAGCATATATTATAAATTATAGAATTAGGATCTTTTGAGAATATTGAGATATAATCTAGTGATTAAAGACAGGAGTTCTCTTCAGAAAGTAAAACATTTTCTCTAAATATAGAAAACATGGTCTTTTTAAAATATCTGCATAAATTTTCATTTTACAACTGACATGTAGAAAGAACTGGCCATTTTACATTATAGTGATTACACATAGAAATCCATTACCATGCATTCCAAAATTAAATAAATAAGCATTAAACACAATACACATGTTTATGTTTACATTATGACCAATATTTTTAATTCCTTACTTAGACAATTAGATGTACATAGTTATAACTTTATGTAAAATTTATAAAACACTGCTATTATCATTTAAAATATATTTAGGTCATCTTTACTGGTTATGAATTTTATTTACTTTCAGTGATGAAATAATTTTTGTTACTCTGAGTTTAGGAAGTTGGACAAAGTATAGAATAATTTACTAAATATATTTTTACTTTCTTTTACATAAATAAAAAGAATTTTGAGCATAAATGTAAGAATGCTACATCATTACCTCATTTCTAAATTTTATTTCCTTGCTGGCCAAATACTTTTCAAACAGAGTAAATTAAATAATCAGTGTATCAGTGTAACAATTCTCTCATTTCTTAAAATATACCATTAGCTATGTCCAGGCTATGTGGTTTAGAGTTATTTATAGGAGATATTTTGGGTAAAAACACTTTATTATATTTCCAATGTGTTTGAGGATACTCCCATTTTCACCTTTTAAATTAAATTATGAGTGTATTTGGTAGATTAGCACAAAATCTTATACTTCAGTGTTTTCATTAAAGTCCAGTTATCTAATTTCTCGATTCTTTAAATTTCAGCTCAAGATAGATGCCAAATTGACATATGTGCTTGGGAAGTGCCAAATTACAATTATATAGCTTAAATCAGAATAGATCAGAATATAAAAATATGTTATAAATTTGGGCTTCTAAATGTATAAAATTTCATTTCATTTCTAATGTGAGGTAGATTGTATTAAAAACAAGTGGAAAGTAAATAATATATTGCTATAATAATAATGATTTATTCAATTCAAGACTTTGTGCATTTATAAATCAACTTTAAATCATTGTTTTTTACTGCAGTCAAAGAAAGTACACACTAGTAAAACATGCATATTTGGTTGATGGTGCTGAGACAATATATTTGAATTCTCAGGGTTAAAATTTATTTAAGAAAGTTAAGTAAAACAAATACTAAAACTTTGTGGAGTCTCTTCACAACTCAAGCTTGAGAAAATTTAACTCAGTTTATGGTTTCTAAAGGTTACGCTGTTTCTAGTTTTCATTTTTTAATTTTATATTATAGTTAAAACATGAGTTTATTTAAACCTATATAATTATTTTATTCTTTGAAATCCATTATTGATGTTATTGGGCATTATTCAGCTATGCTTACTATAAAATTTAATGCTGTGTATAGATTGCAGATGCAATTGGAATTTAAATACCAAGTAAATCTTTAAGCTCAGAAAACAACACTTTTTAGACATAGTATTAGTTTAGAATATTTTTTGCTTTCTCTCATTATCCATAAACATTTCCATTAAAATGTTTTTCAGTTTAAAATTATCCAAATTCACTGTTTTTTGATGTAGAAACATCATTATGAAAAAACAAAATTTAAATAAGTATATTTTCTAATATTTCTTGAAAATCTTAGGCATTTTGGTTTCAATATCCTCCATATTTAATTTAAACATAATTAATTTGAAAGGGAAAATAGGAGAAGCAAAGAAATTCTAAAATAACAACGTTCAAAGTAGCCCTTCCGAAATCTCTCGGCCCAGCCATATGCAAACTGTCGTTAGAGTCAGTACCTGTAGACATCACATTGGTGGCATGGTTGGAGACTGGTAGACACTCGGCAGCACTGTGATGCATTATCAGAGGCAGAGTTGCAGAAGAGTCAGAATTCAGAGGTATAAAGCTATCAGCTGAAGTAAAAGGTTGGCAACTCATTCCCACAAGAGAGTATGAAAATAAGGAGGACCACTGCTGCCTAAATCAGAGTTTTATTATATTACATTTCGATTCTCACTACCTGCATATATACATCAGGAGGGTTCTGAAGCACCAGGAGAGTGCGTGCTGATATTTATACTGCAGGGAAATCCCTTTATACATGTTAATAGTCTTTTCCCAGGAGTATTGCTTTATCAATCTGAACTGTCTTCCTTCTAACCCAAACAAATTCCATGCCCAAGAGGGAAGCTGGTTTTGGGGTACAGTCATAGGTGGAGGGGAAGAGAGAAATATGTAGCTTCATTTTACAACTTTCAATAATGTAGGCCTTTTAGAGAGGAATGAACAACTTTGGGGGAAAAAAAAGTCTCTCTCAAAGAAATAACGCCAGAATGAATTGAAAAAATAGGTGTCATTTTGATACTAACACAATTACAAATGTATATGAGAGACGTTTTCTTTTTTTCGATAACTTCTCATTAAACCTGCAAAGTAACATGAAACAAGAGAAGCACATAAAACGAAATATGAAAGTGAATATATTGTCATCTATTTTTTTCACACTCAGCGATGAACAGTTTGAAAAACGAAGACAGCCAGTTTAATTTTCACAACATTTAAATGGAAAATGGAAAATATTCAGTACATTTATAGTAATATGCAGAGAAGATGAACATAATTGCTAGTAGTTTTTTCTTTCAATTAACTGATCAAAAACTGACATTTAGTAAGCTCTTAGTAGATGCTGACATTGTTCTGGGCACTTTCTCCAGTTATGCCATGTAAATCTCACAACCCTCTGACTTACCTACTATACTCTTAGCCATTTGGCTCTGGAGCCCATAGCAAACATGGAGGTAATGGATGCAAACTTTCTACACAGAATATATTGACATTATTTGAGAATGAAAAAATAATAAACAATTGATTAAAAAACAAATATCAGCATGAAGATTTTACAATGATTGTGATATCTGCATATAAATCAGTAAACACAATACTATATTTAGAAGCTATACTTTAGTCATACAGTGAACAGAAGTAACCCAATAGGCAGAGGTGTCACTGACATAAGCAAGGGCCCTCCTTCATTTGACTCTTTGAAATTTTGTCTATGGACTGTTTCAAGATAACTTGGAATTGGTTGCTTTGTGCTCAGTGTAATGTTAATATTGACAAGAATTTTCCAAAAAAACTTGAAACATGGACACTTTCTTAGTAAACCACTAATATTTTGTAGAAAGAGTTGTTATAGGTAGCCTAAATATTTGTTTTAAAAATGACATATTTCTCAGTTGCAAACACTATGTCTTAGTTTTCTCTCCTGGATGAACAAGGTTTCAGGTAAACAAATGTATTAACTACTCTTTTGCAGAATTGTTCTACTTTTCACACTTCACATTTACAAAAAAAAAAAAAAAGAGACTTTTCAATGAGAATAAAGAGAATGTGCTAAGGAAATGAAATAAAAATAAAGCTATTGGGCATCACACATTTTTAAAAATCAGGCTGAGTGATATTTAGAGTGACTGGGATTTGAAAATGGCCCTTAGTAATTTTGCTGTTGTCATGTGGAGTCACTGGAATATATTGGTAAGGCACATCAAGGCAAATGACGGAACACCAAAAACCTGTCTGAGCAGCAACAACAAAAAACTTTTTGCAGTAGTTTTCTCTCGTGTCTAAAATTCTTAAATTTCTATCGTAATCTTAATTTCTCTAATATTGGCTTAAAATTTTTAAGTATTTGTGCTCTGAAATGGAAAAGAGACTGTTACAGTTAAAATTAGGTAAAGCCAGGGAATAGGTGTTTGCATTATAATTTTCTCACATAATTCTATAAAATATTCATTTACCACGTTTATTCTGATTTCATTGTAAAAATTATGATATTTACATAATATTTCCTGACACAGGTTTATTGCAATTTAACCATTATTTAATTGTTGGGTATTTGCCTTGCTTCTTGTTTTTCACCTTACTAAATAACAGTGCAATTAACATTGTTGTCTAAAATGTTTATTTTATATATTGCATTTTTATAACATAGCTCTAGGAAATATTTTGAATGTCCCCCCCCACCCCCACCCCATAAACTAGATTCTTAGAAGTGGGATTCCTGTGCTTGATGTTTACGAACTTTTGAAGGTTCTTGCAAACATTCCAAACTGTTTTTCAAACAATTTGTTTATGATTTTGGTTGCAAATATCAGGAAGAAGTTAGCAAAAAGGAAGAGTTTATTAGTAGACATGGTGATTTCTTGGAACCTACAGAGAGGAAGGAAGGAAGGAAGGCCACAGGGAGGGACTGACCCTGACCTGATGTGAAATGGAGAGCATTCTGATGTCTCTGACTCTCCTATCTGTTTTTCTCTGTGAATCGCTTTTCTCACTCTCTCCATAAAAGTGTGGGTTGAGTCTCCTTCCATGGCCACCTCACAAATTTCAGGACCACACCTTAAACTTTCAGCCAGACAAAGAGACAATTATTCTGCCTCTCAGTCTACCCATTTATGAGAGAAAAATTCTGGTTGGCCACAGCTATTAGTATATTCCAAAAACATAAACATGGTTCCTGGAGGCCCATACCTGTGTGTGGGTGGGTTTGTGCTAGAAGCATTCAGACATTTGCAGAGAATGAGGGATGGCTTGCTGTCTGGTAAGACCCTTAAAATACGATGGATACTGTGATGTAACTGTACACTAGCACCAGAGTGTAAAATTAACATTTTACTGCATTCTCAATGGCAGTAATACATCTAAATACTTAGGTTTTATTAATGTCATACAACAATGGCATTACATTGCTTTGATTTGCATTTTTGACAGCTAATATATTATATATTCTGGTATATATTAGTTATTTGGATTTATCTTTTTGTTCATTAACTGATTCTGTATAATTACCTTGTCTAATGCAGTTTAGACATTTGTGGTATCCATTACTATGCATTTTAAAAAGAAATGAAAAATTTCCAGATTTCTTGTCATTGATAATTATGTTGTACATAGACATACATAATACTTCAATTTTTTTTTTAAGTTTTATTTATTTTATTACATATCTCCCCTTCCCCCCCGCTGCGGCGACGCGCCGAGACTGGTCACTGTGCAGGTGTGGCTTTCCCCGCTTGTGGGCGGCTTCTGCTTCCATTCATGGCCGGCTTTCAGTTCGCGGGTGGCTGGCTGCACTTCATTTGCGGGCAACCTGCCCTGCCCGTGGCGGCTTTTGCCCTGTCTGTGGCAGCTTTTTGCCCTGCCCATGGCGGCTCTGCCCACCCATGGTGGCTTGCCATTCTAAAGGCGATCTGCCCCCTAGGAGAGGTCCCCGGGAACCGAACCCGGGGCCTCCCATGTGGTATGCCGGCACCTATCCACTGGGCTATCGAGCCGGCCCCCATAATACTTCAATTTTACCAAGCTAATGTGTTGGTTTCCTATGCTCCTGGAAGAAATATTATGAAATGGGTTAGCTTAAACAATGGGAATTTATTTGCTCATGGTTTTGAGGCCAGGAAAATGTTCAAATCAAGGCTTAATTAAAGTGATGCTTCCTTCCCGATGACCGGCTGCTGGTGCTCCTTGGCTCCTCTGCCACATGGCAAGGCACATGGTCGTGTCTGCTGGTCTCTATCTTCCCTTCTGGGTTTCATTGCTTTCAGCTTCTTCTGTGGCTTCTCTCTCTCTCTCTCTGTTTTCATTCCATAAAGGACACCAGTAACAGAATTAAGACCCATCCTGAAAGAGATGGGTCGTACTTTAACTCAAGTAGCCTCAACAAAAGGTCCTACTTACATTGGTTTTACACCCACAGGAATGGATTAGATTTAAAAACACATTTTCCTGGGGTACTACAGCTCCAAACAACTACAGTTTTTATTTTTTCTTTTGTGAGTTCTTTAGTGATCTTCAATTTTAAAATTCTCCCTTATCTAGAAGTCAATTTTTTTTATTTTGTTAATTTGGAGCCTCTATAAAGCATTCTTCTTGACATTTTAAGCTGACATATTCATTATTTTTTAGTGCTCATTTGAAATTATTTATATACTAAAGAAACTTTTAGCAAAATTTTAAACTATCAGATAAATGAGTAAAAATAACTTCAATTTAAGACAATAAAAGAGAATAAAAAGAAGACTTGATTAGGCATATTTGTTGTCCTGGTTCATTAACTTTACCGTCTTTCCAGTTAGGAACGGGTTTATTTTTAAAATGCACTGTTTGAGTTTGAGAGAATGAAAAAAAAATGTCATTAATAAGTAGTGTCCAAATATTTTTATCTCCAGGTAATAGAAATAAAGTTTTTTTAATACATGTCTATGCTTTTTAATTTTAAAAAAATTAACATAAATGGAAGTGAAATATTGTATAATAGTTCAGGGTGTAGATTCTGGAGCAAAATTGCTTGGGCTTGGACCTAAGCTTTACCCCTTAAAAGCTGTGCAATGTTAGGCAAGTAGCTTTACGTTTCAGTGTCTCAGTTTTTCTCATCTGTAAAATGGAGATAATTCTGTTATTCACCTCACTTAGAATAATAAGCTCTCAATAAATGTTAGAATTATTAGTATGTGTGTCTTTTATAATAATTGTTTTGGTTTATTGAGTTCTAAATGTTTTATTCATAGTATGTTATTTGTTCTTCAGAGTTCCATGGTGAGGTAGGCAAGCACCATATTGCAGAATGGGAAACTGAGGCCTAGAGAGATTAAATATTTACCAAGGGTCATACAGTAAGTGTTGGAGCTAGTATAAGAATACAAGCAGATTAAAGCCTGAGCAAGTTACATTATTCTGCCTTCTTTTGTATACGGAAGAGGTATATTGAAATTGAGATTTAGCTAACTCTATTTCTATATCTCTATCTATTTATCTCTAAATATATATATTGTTTGTCACATGGCTTTACAGGGAAAACATGGAAAGAAAGCTAGTTCTCTAAAAGAGATTATGTTCTCATATCTTTTTAGTATCTGCATCTCTAGATGAGCCTGTATTAGTACACAGCCATATTACACGAATGATACAGGCGTTATGCCCTATTCAATCATTGTTCAATTGTTATTAATAATTATTTTTTTCACCAACTTGCAATTCAAATCACTTTGAACTGATTGTGGTTATGGGTAATTTTAAAAAGAAAAAAAAAAGAAATTAAGATGGACTCTCCATGAGGATAAGAAAAATGAATCTAAATTGATTTATTCAGCTAGTCTAAGTGGCAATAAAATATAGTATTCCCACAACTCGAAACTTTTGAAAAGATGATGAATTTTACTCAAAGCAGTTTTTTAAGAAAAAGATTATACACCCATATGGCTTATAAAGGAATTCCGTCACAAAGAAAGCAGACATTACTTAAAGCACATATCAGTCATGTATGTCATGTTTGGCCCTTTATTGATTGTAAAAGCAGCAATGAATGTGTGCATTATGCAATTTATTCTTGCTTAAATACTTTCACATACAAAAATCAAGGTTCTCCTTCACCCAAGGAAGGGATAACGACAATGCCTTGCAACCTTGCTGAAGATGAATGTTCTCTTAACACTGTCTAAAGGGTAAGCTTGTTACTTATGAAAAATAAATGTCAAGGTGAAGCATTAACTCAGGAGTGATGCTCACCATAACTGCTATATCCCTGTTGTGCTATGGCTCACCAGTAGATTTATCATTTGACTCACTTAAATTGAGCAAATCTTGCTCAAACAATATACTGCTGTGTCTGTGAAAACCTCTTTGCTCTGAGTTTCATTAGACAGCATTAATAGATGATGCATAGTAGTACATTTTGGAGTGTTTGAATCTTTCACAAGAGACACGTTTGCTATTGGAAGTAGAATTTTCAACACTTAAAAAAAAAGAGTAGCTCTTCAATAGTCTTACTGGGTGACACAAGGATATCGTATGGTGTAACGAGAAATGAATTCAGAACACAGCAAATTAAATTCTATTGTATGGAGCGTGTCTGATTCCTGTTCTCATTTAAGCTCACTGAAGATGAAAAAAACAGAATGTGTTCCTTAGTTACTGAAATGGGATTATTTAACTATAATCATCTAGCTCTAGCATAGTTCATGACACAAAATAATCTAATGTAGGGTTTGTAGAAAGGAAACAAGGTAGACAAGGGGTACAAAGTAAGAAAAAGAAAGGTGTTCCATTTCCTCCAGTTTTAATCAAAGGCTACATTTGATTACTTGGGATTGCCCCAGTGTTTTAGTTTGTTTCCTGTGTTTTATGAGGGGGTAGACTATAGTAATTATAAAACTCAGCCACTTAGTAGTGTTGAAGTTGAGAGGACAGTCAGTTGTTTCTGTACCATTTACACGGTTTGATTTAAAAAATTCGTAATAGCAAAAGTATTTAAGGCTTATTAGAGATCACAATGAAGAATTAGAAGGCTTTCAGAAGACAGTTTCATATCAATTTCTACTTTAAGGCTATCTTAAAATTAGTTATATACACCACTTATCTCCTTTTCTGCTTATCCTTGTTTTATTCTTTTTATGACCATGTTAAAAATATCTTTTTAACATGTTAAATACATCTTTTCTACTTATCATGCAGGAACATCATGGTCAGATGACATGTGTATAAATTTATGTATGATCATTTGAGAAACAGATGATCTAATAGCCTAAAATTTCATATATTTATACTATTCTGAAACATTATGGAAAAGAGAAGTGTCTAAATCTCATTGAATTTAAAGACAAATGAAAAAAATGAATGGTTTGAAAAATGTGGAAGAATTAAATGGTAGCATTAACTAAAGGTAATGAAAAAATTTCAGTGACTTGAGCCAGAGGGCAGTTCTTAGCAGGAGGTACACAATCCTGTTTCAGGCCCAAATATTAGAAAAGAAAACTATTTTTTATCATTAAAAATTTTATTTCTAAATTCAAGTCCATATTCAGTTAACACTTATTGAACATCTACTGTGTGGCCCATTTGTACTAACTGCTTCAAAATATATTGCTATTTAATTGTGTTATTTAAACGAATGTGATTTTGGTGCTCATCAAGTGATTTTATAATAATCTGTGTCCTGTATTTTCCAATCACTATTGAATGTATGAATTATTAAAAGATAAATCTGCCATAATTCTTTGGTTGAAAATCAAAAAGCTTCTTTTATATTTCTTGTGCTGTTATTACCACAGAATTATCCAAATATTTTAACATATTTTATTTCATATGTCTCTACAAATGTAATTTCATAAAATACTAAAATTCTTTCAGTGCAGTAAACGAACAAGTCTATGGAGGTGAACTCAAGCTTAATTCTTTATTTAAGTGGCATGCTGAGCAAGTGGAATATGTGTTTTTGCTGGGGAAATATGGAGAAAACAGATTAAGACAATTTATGGAAGAATATTATCCCATGCCTTGAAAAATGGCAGTGAACTTTAAAATGTGTGTGTGTGTGTGCATGTGTGTTTATATATATATATATATATATCTTAGGGCTCTGAATAGGAATAAATATAATTACATTATTCTTGACAGGAGCCTAGAAGTTCAATTAAGAAAAATTGAAGGGTTCAATAAAGAGTAAATAAAATTAGAATTTCTCTCACTGAAACACCTGCCTTGGACTAGGTTGATTCTTTGAATGAAAACCACTCTCTAGTACATTGCAGAAAGGGACTATCTCTGGACTAAAAGCTGTTCTTCCCACGGTTCTCAGAGAACATTTAGAGTGAAAACAAGGTGCTTTGACAGATTAAAAAAAAAAAACTAGAGTAGCTATATTCTGAATTAAAAAAATGCTAAATAATCAATTGAGCAAAATAATTAACTGGCCTATAAATGTTTATCCAATAACTTTAAACATGTAAAATAAATAAAACCAAAGACCTTGATATGCTTAGGATACTACAGATACATGAAAATTTTAAAAGATTTTTAAAAATTAGATGAGTTATAATGGAGTCATCTAATGCAATATAAATTAGATCTGACTAGAATCATCTAATAATTTTACTCCATGAAATATCATTTAAAAATACATTATATATTATACTGAATATGATAATCACATTTCTAATGAAAAATTGAAACAGTGATCCAGAATTTGTGAATTATGAGTAATTAAAACAATGTAATGTTTATACAACAAAAACACAAGTTATTTTGCAAATACATTTTCTCTTAATAAGCACATGTATTGACTTAGTACTCAATGACACAAACACGTGTCTTACTTTAACTCTACATATTTTCCAAGGGAAATACCCCAGTTTAGAGAGAGAATAAAGAGAAAGGAAAAGGGGATGGGAGGGAAAAGGGGACAGAGGGAAGAGAGCTGGAGGAACGGGAGGGAATTTCACATATTCCATGGGTCTAAAAGACCCATTCAGGAACTATTGTAATGGTTGGTAGGAACAGGCAGAGAGGACATATACAGAAGGGAATGATTTGCATGTTTCACATACTCACATATTACATATATAAAGAAAAATTATATCATATCAGATAATCCAGTTCTTTGCATAAGAGATAGCACAATATAATAGATTACAAAGAATTTGTTGTTTTCTTAAATTAGTCTTCTTAGTCTCTTTTTTTTTTAACTTGTACTTGATTTTCATAATCTGTAGAGAAAATTTAGGGAGATAAGAAACATGAAAATACAGTGAGTAGAACAAGTTCCTAGAACTAGTCAATTACATAAACTTGTGAAGCTGGCTAAAAATATTCTAGTTTAAAAATGATTAGTAATGAGAACAAAAGTGCTTCAGAGTTCATGGGGGCTTTGTAATATTTTAATTGCCTCTTTTATATTGAACAACAAAGTACAAATTATAATGGTACTGAATAATGATGTCCTAATGGAGATTAACATGTAAGCGCCCAGAAAATCCATTTCATTTTTATTCATACCTGGACTGTGGGCACATACTTCTATTTAATGAATATTGGTGCATTAGGCAGAAAAACATCATCTGTTCAAACACAGTTAGTAGTTTAAGGTTTCATTATTTTTATCAAACATCTTGCAAGCCAAGTGATTTCATCAGCATATACAAATCACTGCCCAGGACCTGTTAAAGGTCACTTGTGACACTGAAACATAACATAGAGAAGGGAAGATTTTATCCTAAAGACATTATAATGAGTTTTTTCCTAATAAAGTCATTCTTAATATTTTGTACTTATAGCAATTTGTCAAATTCTACTAATAATGTCAAAACCACTCATATAAGTCTCAAATTGATGAAAATGTCTTTACAAATTAGTAGGGAAATAAAGAGTTATTTAATAAGCAGTACTGTGACACTTGGTTTACTTTTGAGAAATAACAAAATAAGAACTTCACTTGTGACTATATATCAAATGCAAAGCCATGAATTAAGGTGTCTATTATAAAAAATGCAATTATAATAGTAGAATTTATAGGTGCTTATCAGATCTCATGATGGAAACTGACTTTTCAAAAAAGAAAAATGAAGAATTCCCTTAGGAAAAGACATAGATTTAGATATATGTAGATATCGATATAAAAATAATTATAGATCTATAACCTCAAAATTATTATAAATACACTATTTTTAATAGCCCCAGTTGCAGTAAAATGGAAGATTTTAACAATCATCTAGAAAACTTTTCCATTAACAGAAACATTACATAGGATAAAATAATATTATATATAGCTGAGCTCCCAAAACAAACAAACAATAAACAGAAAAATAGAAATCCCCAAATGCTAGAAACAAAGAAGGATAAGTAAATATTTGGGGGATTCTATAACAGTTCTGGGTTGTTGGTATGGCTAGAGTGAATGCCAGACTTAATAACAGGTCAGGACTTGGGTTATAATGCCCACATATTTAATAGACAGGAGACAAAGCATGGGTCCATAAAAGCAGAAAGTTGTATGTGAGACACCTCTATTATTCTGTAATCTTCTAAGGGTTTCATCTTTCCTGGAAAAAAAGGAACTAGGAAAATTATCTGTCAATTGGAATAAAATAAAGATGATAAAATAGTTTGTCTCTGATTGGGCTCTTGGTGAAACAAGCTGCACATGTACACATACACACAAAACAAAACTGAATCTTTCACAGAGAAATTAAAAAGCACAGTTTTAGTGTCACTCCAAGAATTGACCATAAAAGCTAGTCCTATGAAAGTCATAGTTATGCCCCTGTGTCAGGTGGAGGTACCCATCCACAATGCCAGTTAAGTGGGATTCTCACAACTGCACCCATTGCTATCATCACTGAATAAGGTCATGTTTAAAAATTACAAATCACATGAGTCTAAAAAATCCACTGAGAGCAAGAGTCTACAAAATCAACAAACCAAAGACTGAGCAGACCCAAGAACTTGAGGTAATGTAAATATTATCTATAATAAACTGTAAAATAAATATGAGGGACTAAGAGAAAGAATTGAAAGTCTAAGGGGGGAAAAAAAAGGTACTAGAGTAAAGAACAGATAAATTTGAAAAAGAACAAATTATACTTCTAGAAATGAAAAAATAATTGAAATAAAAAGCTCAGTGGACAGCTGAAACTGACACAACTGAGGAAGATAATTAAAGAAATTTTAGCTATTATCTGTGGAAATTACTTACAATGGAGTACAGAGAAATAAAGGGATGTTAAATAAGTTTTAAAAATTTAAAACACATAGCATAGAGAATGAGAAAGCTCATTATATTACTAACATGGGTTCTAGAAAAAAGTACATATTATCTTTAAAATGATGATAGTTAGAAATTTCTAGAATTGTTGAAAGATATGAGTGTTCAGATTCAAAAACACAATGGGCCCAAAGACATAAACACAACAAAATACAAACCCGGCATTTAAGACAAAGTAAGGATCCTAAAACCAAATAGAAAGGAAAACAGAAAGGAAACATTTGGACTGAATGGGTACTTCTGAAGAATAGCAACAGCATTTTCAAAAGTCCTGAAAAAAATTAAGTAAGCTTCAGAGACTATAAAAGTAGGCTTCAAGAAAATGATTATTACAAGAATAAAGGTAGCTATTTCAGAATAATAAAATAGTCAATTTAAATTTCTGATTTTGGGACAATATGGAGTAGACACACTTCTCCCTAGTCCTGCACTAATACTGCTAAAAACTTTGGACATTATAAATAAAACAATCAAACGACGACTGAGAAGTGGAGGGAAAAAAGGCAGACTGGCTGGGGACCTTAAAAACCAAGGAACCAATTTTGTTGTTGTTGCTTTGCCTCAGGCGTGGTGCTGGAGAAGCTGAAAACCCAGAAATGTCAATAGGCACAGGCCAAAAGAGCTCCAAGAAAAGGCTGCTGTATCTTGTCAAAGGACCAGGATGAGACAGAGCAGAAAACTTTTAGTCAATAACCACTGCCTCTGGGGTAGTGGCAGAGGAGTCCTAATTAAAGCCAGAGCTTTCGCCTTTGTCTGCAATGAACCCCTCCCATCTCCAGGATGAGTGAAGGCCATGCGAGGGGCAACCATGAAGCTCCCCTCCCCTCCTAGCCAGGGGGTGTCAGTGGGGCTAGCAGGACCTGAGCTCACTCCCAGGCCAGCAGAAGTGAGGTACCCTCTGCGGTATCAACAAAGACTGGCAGAATCTGGACTTCTCCTCCCATCTAAGAGCAACAAGCCAGAGGCTCCTATCCCCTCACCAGCACATTATCAGACCAAGGATTGCTCAACAACACGGTTTAAATAAAATCCAGACTCTAATATCCAAATTATCCAGATACAAGCAAAGCTTAGGTGCCAATCTGAGAATCAGGAAAAACTTAACTTGCATGAGAAAAAACAATCAACAGGTGCCAATATTAAGATGACAGAT
>PVKH010002307.1:0-27560 GCA_004027955.1 Chaetophractus vellerosus
AGCCGCCACGGGCAGGGCAGGTCGCCTGCAAATCGAGCACAGCCAGCCACCCGCGAACTGGAGCCGGCCGTGATGGAAGCAGAAGCCGCCCACAAGCGGGGAAAGCCGCGCCTGCGCAGTGACCAAGTCTCGGCGCGTCCCCGCAACGGGGGGGAAGGGGAGATATGTAATAAAAATAAATAAATCTTTAAAAAAAAAATAAAACCCAATATCTCAGAAATTGGCTTTAAAGATGCACCAGAAGAAATGAACCCTCTTTTTCTCAGTATCAATATGTATTTTCATGTGTAAAATTACCAAAAAGAATTCTGTCTTACTACAGATTCCCTAGAAACAAAGATCTCAATAAAGATTCTTGATTTTCTTGGAGATGTACAGCTGCTCTGATTGGGAATAGTGTCAGTATGATTCCTGTTAAAGCCCTAGAACACAAATTGCACCATAGATTTCATCTCACCTTGACATACAGAGGCCAGCCTTCCCCACCTCTCATTTCACTGGCCGTGCTGTTAAAGAGTAGTATGGTATTGCATTTGTGGGTGTAAGAGAGTAGATATTTCCCTGTGAGGTGGCTCCCATTTTTCAAGCACAATTTTCCAATTAAAAGGCGGAAATTGGCAGAACAGATAAAAAAGCATGACTCACCTGTATTCTGTTTACAAGAGGTCCTCCTTAAAATTAAAAGATACAAGTAGGTAGAAGGTGAAAGGATGGAAAAAATATACCATGCAATCATTAACTAAAAGAGAGCTGGGTACCTACACTAATATGCAAAGTATACTTTAGGTCAACAACTATTATGAGGGTAAAGGATGTTACCATATATTGATAAAGGGTCAATTCAATAAGACTGCATAACAAATATATAAGGCATCAAATACAGAACCATAAAATATATGAAGCAAATATTGATGGAATTGAATGGAGAAATAGACTGCTATATATTTAGTAGTAGGAGACTTCAATACACCACTCATTAATTAAAGAATATCTAGAGAGACGATCAATAAAGATATAGCAGACTTGAACTATGCTAAAAACTTATTAGACCTAACAAACATATATAAAACACTGTGCCCAGTAGCAGTGGAATACATGTTTTTCTTCATTGCACATGGGCTATTCTCCACTATAGAACATATGTGAGGTCAAAAAACAATCCTCGATAAATTTAAGCATGTTAAAATTATACAATGTATCTTATTCAATCATAATGGAATGAACCTAGAACTCAATAACTGGGTAACTAAAAAATTTAAAAAATATGTGTAAATTAAACAAAATAATCTTCAAAAACAAATTGGTCAAAGAAGAAATCACCAGAAAGATAGAAAATATCTTGAGGCAAATGAAAATGAGAACACAACACACCAAAACTTATGGATGAAAGGCAATTGTGAGAGGGAAATGCATAGCCCTAAATGCTTACATTTTAAAAAAAGAAAGCTCTCAAACCACAGACCCAACCTTAAACCTGGAATATCTAGAAAAAGAAGAACAATCTAAACCCAAAGCAAAGAGAAGGAAATTAATAACAGAGATTAGAGCAAAGATAAATAAATGTAGAATAAAAGTCCAATAGAGAATCAGCAAATTCAGAAGCATGTTTTTTAAAAGATCAATAAAATTACCACTTTTATAGACTGACAATGGATAAAAGGGAGAGGTCTCAAATAACTAAAATCCAAAATCAAAGGGGGGATATGATGATTAGATTCATATGTCAACATGGCCCAGTGATGGTGGCCAGTTAATTGGTTAAACATGCACTGGTCTGGTTGTTATTGTGAGGACATGTTGTGGATTTAAACTATTAGTAAGTTGATTACCTCTATGACTGATTACATATATAATCAACTAAAGAGATTGCCTTCTGCGATGTGAGATATCTCATCCACTCGGTTGAAGGCTTTAAAAGGAGAAGTGATGATCTCAGCAGTCAGAAGAGAGAACTTCCATCTCTACCTCAGCCATCCAGTTTCTCCTGGGGAATTCATTGAAAACCTTCATCGCAGTTTCTATCTTACAGCCTGCTCAACAGAATTTGGACTTGTACATACCCACAGTAGCATGGGAAAATTTTATAAAAATCTCATAATATTTACAGATATCTTTTGTCAGCTCTGTTTCCCTAGAAAACCCTAACTGTCACAGGGGAAACTACTACTAACTCCACAGAAATGAAAAGGATTATAAGAGTACATTATGAACAACTCTCTGCTAACAATAATTAAACCAAGATGAAATGGATAAATTTATAGAAACACACAAACTACAAACATTGACCAAAAAGAAATAGAAGATACCATTAGACCAATACCAAGTAAGAAATTGTATCACTAACAAAAATCCTCTGTGCAAAGAATAGCTGAGGAATGGATATCATCAACAGTGAATTATACCAAATATACCAAGAATTAACACCAACCCTGCACAAACTTTTCCAAAAAATTGAAAAGGAAGGAAGACTTCCTAACACATATTGTCAGGCCAATAGCACCCTAATACCAGAGCCAGACAATGATACCACAAGAAAAAAAAATTACCACAAAACCTTCACCAAAATATCAGTAAACTGAATCTTATAGTACATTAAAATAATTATATAGCATGAACAGGTAGAGAGTTTTCCCATGTATGCAAGGGTGATTCAGCATAAGAAAATCAATTAATATAACACACTACATTAATAGAAAAAAGAAAGAAAAATAAAAAAACACATGACCATTTTCATTGACATAGAAAAGGATATTTGACAAAATTCAGCCCACTTTCTTTTTAAAAAACAATGAGAAAACTAGGAATAATATGAAACATCCTCAACATGATTAAGGGAATATATAAACAAACAACAGCTAACATCATACTCAAACAAGACAAGGATACTTATTGTCACAGCTCTTACTCAAAATTTCACAGGAATTATAGCCAGATCAATTAAGCAAGAAAAAGAAATAAAAGGCATCCAAATTGGAAAGGAAGAAATATTTTCCCTATTTAGAGATTACGTGATCCCGTATATAGAAAATCCTTAAAAATCCACAACAAAGCTACTAGCTAATAAGTAAATTCAGCAATGTGGCTGTGTTTAAGATCAAGAAAGGGAAGCCTCACTGCAGCTGTAACCCAATCCTGGTCAGAGGAATTGGCAGATATTCCCTATCTGCAATGTATTCCAGAAAGGTCATGTACAAGAAAAAGTATTCAGCACTGAAATCCAGGATTGAAAATAAAAAGAAGTTTCTCTCAACTGTTACAAAATCTGTTGGTGTTGATAAAAATAGAGGTACCTGAGTAGTTAAACTTTGCAAAATGCCTAGATATTATCATACTGAAGATGTGCCTCAAAAACTTTTGAGGCATGGCAAAAAACCCTCCAGTCAGCATGTTAGAAAGCTGTGATCTATCATCACTCCCAGCACTGCTTACTGGTGATACCGTACATTAGCAATGAATAATCTGTAGAGAAATCAAAACAAGATTCCATTTACAATAGCAACTAAAAAACAAATATCTTAGAATTATTTTAAACAAGAATGTAAAGGAATAGTATTCAGAAATCTATAAAACATTACAGAAAGAAATTAAAGAAGGCCTAAATAAATGGAAGGTCATTCTGTGTTCGTGGATTAAAAGATGAACTATTACCATGAAAAATCTACCAAAAGTGGTTTATTGTTTCAACAGACTCCTACTCCAAATTCCAACATTTTTCAGTTGAAGAAATGGAAAAGTCAATAGTCAAATTATATGGAAAAATAAGGGGGACCGTAGTAGCCAAAGCCACATTGAAAAATGAATGAATGAAGGTGATGTACTCATACTTCCTATATTAAAACTTATTACAAAGCTATAGTAATCAAAACAAAGTGGTACTGATACAAGCACAGACATATAGACAAATGCAACCAAATTGAGATTTCAGAAACAGACTCTCATATCTATGACCAATTGATTTTTGACAAGGCTGTCAAGTCCACTCAAAAGTCATTTCAGCAAATGGTGCTGGGACAATGGAATATCTATATGCAATAGAATGAATGTGAGCCCCTCCCTCACACCATATATAAAAATTACCTCAAAATGGATAAAATCAAATTTAAAAATGGGGGAAAGATTTGAATAGATATTTCTCCTAAGAAGGTACACATGTTGCTGATAAGCCCATGAAAGCCACTCATCATAATTAGACATTAGGAAAATGCAAATTAAATCTACATGAGATACCATTTCACACACACTAGAATAGCTGCTATTAAAATAATCCAAACAGAAAATAACAAGTGCCTGAAGAGAATGTGAAAAAATATGAACACTCATTCATTGCTCATTGGAATGTAAAACTGTGCAGTTACTGTGAAAAACAGTTTAATGGTTCATTAGAAAGTTATGTAGAGAATCACCATAGTTCCTGGCCATCCCACTACTAAGTATTTCCTCAAAATAACTGAAAGCAGGGATTTGAACATATATTTGCACACTAATCTGCATAGCAGCATTACTCAAAATTGCCAAAGTGGAAGCAACCCAAGTGTCCATCAACAATAAATGGAGAAACAAAATGTGGTATAAACATGCAATTGAATATTATTCAGTTATAAAAAGGAATGAAATTTTGTAAAATGCATCAACACGATGAACATCGAAGACATCATGTTGAGTGAAATAAGCTAGATGAAAAAGAACAAATACTGTATGATCTCATGTATATAATATAATTAGATTGTGTAACTTCATAGAGTCAGAAACTACTATAGAGATTTCTAGTGATCAAATTAGGGGTAAGGAATGAAGGATTAAAGCTTAAACGGTATAGCATTTAAGGTGATGGAAAAGTGTTGGTAGCAAAAGTTTGCAAATGTAATTAACACCCTAAATTGCATATTTGAAATGGGAAATTTTTGGTTGTATATTTATTGCCAAAATAAAAAAAAACACAAACATAGAACAGTAAACTTTAATGTAAACTATGGACTATAATATTATCATTATAATAGCAAGTGCAAAAAAGTTACTACACTAATGCAAATTGTTAGTAATAAGGAAAAGTGGTGGTGTGAGAGGGGATCTATATGGGAACTCTGTACTTTCTGAAAACTTTTCCTGTAAACCTACAATTGTTCTAATAGCAAATATGAAAAATTTTCCAGTCAAAGCAAAGAATCTGGACAAAGTTTTCAGAATTTATGTTGTTGAATCTCATGACATTTTAAAGAAATAATCAGTTTGAATGTTTTAGATTCCTATGTTGATTAATGAAGTGTTTATAAGAATAACATATTGTTATTGAAAGAAGAAAAGATGAATAGATTATTTTGATATATTAGAAAGAACCCTAAACTGAAACCAGAGAAAAACATGACACTAAGTTCTAGAACTTTCATTACATTAGAATTGTGAACAAGTCTAATTTATTGAAACCTGCCAAAACTTGTTTTTTCCCATTTGATGAAAGTTTTGGATCAAATCTTGAAAAACAAACAAGCAAACAAAAAAACCACTATGGTTCTAAACATAAATGTTTAGTTTGCCAGCTGTTTGAAAAGTGTTCTTGGATTTAGGTTTATATGATATCTAAAGTAGACCCATCAGTTCTAGTTCCAGTTTTGTCTCAGTTTCAAACACAGTGTGGAAAATGGTAGTTGTTTCAGAATAATTTAAGTTCTTTGCGTGCATTTCCTCACCATGAAGAGCTTCTGTGTACACCAGAACTTCATATCTTTTTCTATTTTCCCTTTTTCTTCTCTGCTTACACAGCAGATACATTCTCCTACCCCCTATCCTGTCCTAACAGGCATTGTCCTATAACTTCCCTTGTTATTTCTCCTTCTAATAGTTTCTCTTTACTCCTGGATCGATGTTTCAAACTTTAAAGCAACTGTTCTGACAATGCAAGAAATTCTTCGGAAAGAGAGGCGTCCACAAGGAACAGAATTAGGCACTCCAGAAATAAAATCTCCATTTGAGAGGAAGGAGGTGAGATGCTGGGAGCACTCATACCATAATTTGTGACCATGAGAAACTTGATATTTTAAGATTAAGAGTAAGTAAGGTGAATCATTTTGACTAATAGTAATCATGGAAATATTTTAAATCATAACAGTCAGAAGGTATTATTTAAAATAAATAATCTTTGGCTGTGCAAAATTATACTCAACACATTTTTTTTCTTTTATTCTGGGGAAAAAAGTATAGGTAGTTGCTATGTATATGTTTTGAGAAAGACTGAAATAACCTGATAGATGGTCGAGTACTGAAAATGCTCTTTTGTATTGTAAACTATGATATGTTGTTACACATACCTTTGTGTCTAGTATTTTTAACTATTTTGAGGAAGAAAGACATTGGGAATAGAAAAAGCAATATATCTTTATTCTATGTCAATTTAGATTTCATTCTGCCTAAAAGTACTGGCTTTTTATGCTATTGTTTGAGTAAAGATGGGAGATAAGCTTAAAATAATTTTAAGAAGAATATGCAGTGGAGTTTTTTACTTCATATTGGAAAGGGAACAATATTAAGAAAGTGGATTAGGCTTTTAATGTCTTATATGTGATTTTATTTATGACTGAATATTCCCCAAATTTACTGATGTTTGCTTCTTTTATTGTGGTATAATTGTTTTGATTATCCATAGGAGATATGACATCCCTGAGTGTGTAGTAAAAGGGAGCAGGAGTTCCTGAGAGAAGGCCTATCCTGGGACAAGAAATGAACTTAGTAATACATGTCTTAGAGTACAGTAAGTGAGACACTAATCTAAGGAACCCTGGTAGAAACCTAGACAATGTTGACTGTTCAGAACTTCTTGTGGTGGACATGAGCTTGGTTCTGCCTGGAAGAGATTCACGAGGAGCTAGATTCAAGCACACTGGGCCTTCATGCTCTGAAAAGTGATAATTCTGGTAGTTGAGTTACAATGTCCATCTGTTATCCATGAATATTCAGTAAAGTCTTATTAAAAGCTGCTACCAATTCTCAACTCTGCTATGGAGACATATGGTAAGGGCCTACTCCATGCCGTTGATGCCATGTGAAGAGATGCAGAGAGAAGTGGAGCCAGCGTGGATGCAAGCAGCATTGGCCAAGGAATGCCATCAATCACATGTGAGAAGTGATCACAGGAGTAGGATCCAGATGTCACAGAAACTGTGGCATGTGGCCAGAGACAATGTAGGATGAGAGTCACCTCCATGGAAATGTTCGAATATATATAGAATGGCATCTGGGGGGACTCACAGAAAACGAAGGGATTTCTGCTAAGGAAGCTATGAGGCTCAATGATAGCTTGGATAATGTCTGCTCTGTTCCTCATTGTAACTAAGCAGAGATGCCTAGGTGTAAGAGAGGCTCAATCCATATTTGTGAATAAATAGTTGAGGGAATAAAAAATAATTGGGCTGTGGATAAAAGTTTCAGTCACGTGCTGGTGAGAGAAAATAAACATCACAGCTATAAAAGGAAACTGCAATTTTTACACAATTCTTTGTTTACCTCTGACACTGAACAAAATTCTAACTAAACAGTATTAGATTTTGATAAAGATGGCTTTGGCTAAATAAATAAATAATTTGGTCTGTTGGAAATGTTGATAACCTAAATACAGTCATTTTAATTTTCTTGATTACATCATCTCTCACAGTGGTAAAGTGTATTGGTATACCTTCATTAAGAAATGTTTACGTATCTATTTATATTGATTGTTCCTGGGTTAAATATTTTTATCTTTCTCAGGAATCTCTAATTGGTAGTTGGTCTGTACAAGGGAGGGTTTTACCATCTTAAGAAGCTTATTTACTTTCTATAACACATCATTTTGTGGTTGATATTTTCATCAAAATTCAGAAAAACATATAAACAATCTTTGCCCTTATATAGGCAATATTTTAATACAAGCAGAATGCTTCTTTAATTGGGACAAAGTCAGCCACAGTAAGGACACAAAGTATTCTCCAGAAAAAATATCAGTGATTCTCTCTCCAGACTTACAGAATTTTAGAGGATCCATTTTCTCATGGTCCATCCCATGCTGAATTCAATTTTCTTATATTTGAGTGGTTACATTACTGAGGTTCGTTTGAAGAACACATTTTTTAATTCTTGTAAGATATTAAAAATATAAGGAATTTAAATTATATAAATATGATCAAACTTAATATATTTACAATACATGATAGTCATTCCACTATACAATAGATTCTTCCCAATAGATCAATATTTAATCTAATCAAAATACCCCCAAAAAATGGTAAATGAAGGGATTAAGGGGATACCACTAATATACTTTTTTAGTCCATATCAATATACAAATATATACAGTAAAATTCATCATGACATATTAAAATCCAATAGAAACTTTTGTAAATTATAAAAGTCATTTAAAATAATATAGAAAAGATATAATGAGCTGTGTAACTATAAGAGGTTGATGAAAAGCAGAGGAGTGGGTTTAGGCATAGTGGAGAATGTTTAGTAATATTAAATACAAGGAAAGAAGGTAACAGAATGAAAGAATAAAAATAATTAGGCGCTTCCTGTCTGCAATGTAAAGCACTTAGAGGTCATCACTTCAATCCTCACAACAAGATAAAAATCTGAACAGAAAACAAAACAACAGTCTTTCTTAGATCCATCAAGGAACTGAGGCCACAGGTAAACTACTATCTTCAAACTGGAGAGAGAATTGGATACCAAGAATCACATCTTACCAGAAACAGAAGCCCAGGAGCAGAAACATGCTGACTGGAGCCAATACTGTTAGCAACTGTAATTAAACTGTGTGGGGGATTGAATTATATACCCCAATGTAGATATGATCTTGGTCTTAATCCACCTGTGTGTGTGAACCCATTGTAAATAGGAGCTTTTTAAACTGTTATGTTTAGTTAAGGTGTGACCTAACTGAATAAGACTGAGTCTTAATCTAGATTACTGGAGTCTTTTATAAGCAGAAGGAGTCTAGACAAGAAAGAGAAAGTCACAGGGAAAGCAAGAAGTAGGAACCCGGAAAGGAGACGGTATCATCAAGTGACAGAAAGTCAAAGGCTTGCCAGTAGCCAGCACCAAAAGGCAGAATAATTTTGGGAGAAAGAAAATTTTTCCAATATTTTGATTTTGTACTTCCTGTAGTCCCAAAACCATAAGTCAATAAATTCCCATTGTGCAGTATTTGTCACAGAAGTGTGGTACTCTAATAGAAATTGTAATTGATTAATTGCTAGAGGTTCAGTGTGGGCTACTTGGACCATAGACCCAGATGTAAAACGCAAAACTATAAAACTTAGAGAAGATAGCATAGGAGAAAATCTAGGTGACTTCTTTTTGGGCTATGATTCTTTAGATACAACATCCAAAGTATGATACATGAAAGACAAAAAAGTATGATCCATGAATGGCAAAAAAAGATAAATGGTACCTCATTAAAATAAAACAAAAAAAACAAACAAAAAACCTTCTGCTTTATGAAAGACACTTGGGGACTGAGTCATGTACCCAAGACATGTTTAAGTTTTAATCGCTATTCCTGCAGGCACAAACTCATTTGTAAATGGGACCTTTAGAAATGTTACTATTAGTAAGGTGTGGACTCATTTCTGACTAGGATCTGCAAAGATCCTGTTTTTCTGAGGCAAGGCTGAATCATGGTGGGATTTAATCCATGTGGCTGAAGTCATTAAAAAGCAAAGGAAATTCAGATGCAGTCAGTCAAGCAGTCAAAAGCCAGAAGTGAGTATAAATCAGAGGCACAGACACAAGGAGAGAGAAATCATCTAAATGTGGTGGTGGGTTACTGGAATACTACAGACTGTGAGGAAACAAGCCCTGCCAAGACTTCTGACCTCCCAAACCAGGAGACAATAAATTCCTATTTAGCCAACCCACTATGTGGCATTTGACATAGCTGCCCTGGCAAACTAAGACAGACACTGTAAAAGAACGAGTTTAACCACAGAAACTGAACACGTATTTTAAAAGACATATCTTATAAATGACGTGGAACCAAGATATGTATAAAGTACAATTACACTTCAATAATTAAAAACATTACCCAATAAAAAATTGGCAAAAAGTCTGAGCAGAGTCTTCACCAAAGAAGATAAACAATTAGAAAATAAGTGTATGAAAAGATTCTCAACATCATATGCTATTGGGAAACTGCAAATGGAACAACAATGAGATACACACATCAGAATGGCTAAATTCTAAAACACTCACAGCACAAAATGTTGGAGAAGATGAGTAGCAACACAAAGTCTTTCATTGCTGGAGGGAGTGCAAAATGAAAGAGGCACTTTGGATGATAGTTTGGCAGTTTCTCACTATTCCAATGGCAGTCTTACCATATTATCCAGCAATCTCACTTGTTGGTGTTTACCCAACTGATTTGAAAATTTATGTCCATGCAAAAAACTGCATGTGAATGTTTATTGCAGCTTTATTCATACTTGCCCCAAGAGAGAAGGAACTAAGATGTTCTTCAATAGATGAATGGATTTACAAGCTGTGGTATATTTATATAATGGAATATTAATAAGTGATAAAAATAATTTAGCTAACAGAAATTAGCTAAAAGACTTGGAAGAATATTAAATGCATATATTGCTAAGTGAAAGAAACCATTTTGAAAATGCTGCATGCCGCAGGATTCCAACTATTTCACATTCTGGAAAAGGCAGAACTATAGAGACAGTACAAGAATCAGTGGTTACTAGGGTTTAGGAAGGATGGATATGTGGAGCATTGGGGATTTTAGGCAGTGAAACTATCCTGTATGTTACTGTAATGGTGGATAAATGACATTATGTTTTAGTCAAAACCTATAGAACTGTACAACATTATGAGGGAATCCTAAAGTAAACTATGAACTTTAGTTAATAATAATGTATGAAAGTTGTTTCATCAATTGTTAAAAATGTTACACACTAATGCAAGATGTCAATAATAGCAGGAACTGGGGAAGTGGGGGTGGGAGGAGGTATATGCGAACACTGTGTCCTTTCTGCTCAATTTTTCTGTACACTTTAAACTGACCTAAAAATAAAATCTGTTAATTAAAAAGACAATTTGATTATGCATTTTTAATTTGCCAACATCTCATTTATGTGCAAAAGTTAAACTAAGAGTATTGTAAGATAAGTTAACTTTTGGAATAAATTTAAAGCAAATCATCCCAGATTATTCTTAGTCACCTCATATTAATTGTCTATATAGCTCAAACGTTATGACTTATTTTTTTTCTGATAAATATCTAGAATCAATGAAAATTATACTCTGGCTAAATACTGGCTTTCAAAAGTTTGTATTTTTGGCAAGAATAGGTTCATGTGACATTATATTACTAAAGAATTTCTTGGACAGCAAGGAAAGTTTATAAGAAATAAAAAAATAAATTGCAGCAACCTTAATATAAATGTCCCTGAGAAACAGGATCGCTTTGAGTTATTCTTTTACCACATACCAGAATATTCAAGTTCTCTCTGGAGGGGAGGGGTAATTTAGGGAGTAACATAGGCCAGTAACACAGGCCAATGAGCTAAATTACAAATTGTAATATATCATCATTTATGAAAGTGTGAAACAGTAGCTACAGCAAATGATATTTAATTACTATTGTAATTCATGCTTTAAAACAATGACAGAAATTTAAGCAGTATAGTCACTGCCTGTAATTCATTAATATTTGGAATTATGGTAGCATGTTATGTGTTCAGTACATTTGAGAATGTAAATTATGTTCCTAGACATGAGTTTGAGCCATGGGTAAAGAGTCATGTCCATAATCTTCAAAGATACTCAAAAGTGAATAATTTATTGAAGAATTATTCACATCCATAGTTGTAATATTGAAATAAGAGTTCTGACAATTCAAAATGTCAGCTAACAAATTGAAACAAAATAAAACTGTCACAAATACTTTTATTGTGAGTTTTTTCATATATGTCTGTTTAATCTAGGATTTTTTGGAATAGCAACTTTTATGGAATTGTAAAAATCCGTTCCTGAGCTCTTTCTACCTTAGTTTGTGTAATCAAAAGTTTAGGATAGATCTAAGAAATTCTAAAATGGAATTTGACCAGATTTTAAAGATTGTCAAGGCCCTATTAACAGAATACATTCTTCATATAATGTATACATTAGCATGTCATTATAAAAATTTTAGCCTAAAGATATTATGTATAGTCTCCTTCCAGATGCTCTGTTGCTGACTATTTTTGTACAAGATACAGTTTTAAAATCTAGTCTGAATAGAAATTATAACACTAAAATTGAACCAATAATTATCAAAAGGATGATTTTACTTGAAATTAATGAAATAAGTTGTCCATAACTTAGTTTAAATGTGAAGATAGAAACTGAGAATGTATATGACATCAACAAAAATTATTAACAAATAGCCAATGATAATTATACAGTAAACATGTCATTCAACCATTTCATTCATAATTTAGTTACCATTCATGAAATTCAATGACTCAATGAACTCATTTTAAGCACTTATTTTGTAAACAATAGTTTACTAGCATCTTAGAGATAAAATAATGAGGAAGAGGAAGAGGAGGAGGAGGAGGAGGAGGTGGTGGAGAAGGAAGCAGAAGAGAAGTATAGACTACTGCTATCCTCATGGAATTATGCCACATTTTATAACTGTTTTCATTTTTTTTTCATTCAAAGAGATAGCTTCTTAATGCAGTTCTATTTTAGGACTTTATTGCAAACTTTAAAGCAGATGAAGATACATTATATAATCTATATTACAACTAAATTCCATTAGAACTTTACTTTTCCAAACTCACTTCATTATCACAGCATGAATTCAATCTATTACTTAATTAAATTCCATACTCTGCTCCCCAAAAGTATCATCCAATTTATATATGATAATGGTAAAATTGTATAATTATTAAGGAAAACTAACGTTGTACATGCTACTCACAACACTTAGTTAATCCCAAATGCAGTTTTTCTTTCTCTTCCTTTAAAAATAAGACAATGGCAATCAAGGGTTTAATTTATAAATGGCAGCTTTTATTATCTTACTTGTTGGGGTAGCATCTGAAGGATATTCTCTGTTTAAAAGTATTATGAGATTTTGCTTTGTAATTTTGAAAATAATGTCATTTATGTACATATATATTCATATGGAATATAATATGCCCTATGGAAATAAACAGATTCTGTTTAACAATATTTGACCATTCATAATAATTTATTCTTTCAAGTTTATGTCTTTAATTCTGATAAGCCAGGTTTCAAATCTGATGGAACAGTTTATTTGAAGTAAAAGTAATGAAATAAAGTATAAGCAAATAAAAATAACAAAAATCTTTAGGATACTATAAGATATTCAGGTCTAAGTACTATGGTTATGTTTTATCAGGTGATTCTATTTACTCTCCATCAAGTTCCCCATTAGCAGAGTTCATGTTTTGAGGTCTAAGAAAGTTGTAACAGGCTTTTGTAAGTTACTTGTATATAATTACTTTTCAAATAAAAGTCATACATTTCCTAGTTTAAAACATCAAGTAATTTTACAAAGCTGATTACAAAAAAAAAATTGGCTATCCCCTTCTTCAATCTATACTTCTAATTGCCAGAACAACATTTTTAATCTATTAGGATTTTTTTTCTGGTATTTTATATAATTTTCCAAAATGATATGCTTATATTTTTTATTTAATTTTCTTTGCTTCATTTCTGTAAATATTTGTTATTTTTCTTTTGTGGATGATGAACACTTAGTTTTTTTACACCCCACACCTCACACACACACATACATACATACACCACACACACACACACACACACACACACACACTTCCCTTTTCATTTTTTTTCTCTAGGTTGATTTTTATATTTTGCTTAGATCATTAGCCTGTAATTGAACAATAGGGACTTTATAAAACCTCTACACCACTAACCTATTAGAAAAATAATACTGCATAAAATTTGTTTTACAGTAATTATTTTTCCTTTGGAGATAAAAATGTCTGAATTTTCCATGCTTTGGCTTAGATTTCCTTGTAGTTATTACTAATTCATCCCCAAACTCCTGGCCAAAAGTCCAAAGTACCAACACATTCAAACCAAAACATAATCCATCATGTTTCTGTCAAAAACTGTGTAAAGTCTGAGATTTTAATCTACTTGCAAGCTAACAATTTAGCAAGCTACAGTTGCATAGTTATTTGTCCAAGACACAAACTTCTGGGGTCAGACCCCAAGGTCAGTTTACTACTCACAACAATAGCAGTAGCCAGAAAGTAAGAATTTTTCTGTTGGTCATTAAACTCATAAAGTGAGGCAAAAGGACCAGAAGACACCTGCACACACATTGGGTTGGTTTACAGGATGGGTACTGTGGGCTTAGAAAATACACATTTTATATAATGGGAAGGAAGTATGCCTGTTCTTTTCTCTGGAAGGAGATGATATCCCTGCCCTTCAAGGCTGTATGCAATAATTTAAAAAATTCCTTCAGAATAAAGTGTCAGTACCTTGCTCAAACAAACAAGAAAACAAAAAGGAACAGAGAAGCAGAAAATTGCCTCCCAACAGTCTCTGTCTCTCTCTTTTTTAAATATACTTTATTTTTTTTTAGAAAGAAACCTAGATTACATAAATTTTTCATAAAAAATATAGGGGATTCCAATGTGCCCCGCTCCCTAGCGCTCCCACTTTTTCCCACATCAACAACATCCTTCATTAGTATTGTGCATTTGCCACAATTGATGAACACATTTTGGATCATTGCCACTAAGCATGGATTATAGTTTACATTGTAGTTTACACTCTCCCCTGCACATTTTTGTAAGTTATTACAACATATACAATTGCCTGTATCTGTCATTGCAAAGTCATTCAGGACAATTTCCAAGTCCCAAAAATGCCCCCAAATTACACCTATATTTTCCCTCTCCTTCCCCTCATAACTTCCAGTGGCCAGTGCCTCCATTGCTAGGATCAAAATAAGTCTATGGTAGAATAACAGTCTCTCTTTTGTTGTTATTGGCTTTTTTTTGTTTGTTTGTGTTTTCTTTTCAGTTTTTGCCCTTGAAGACATTTCTCTCAGATCTTTCTCTTTAAAACAACTGAATAATTGTGCTCCTGTTAATCTATTTTCACCATTTCCCTGAGGTTTCCTTTGTCCTTCTTTCACACTTAATGTACAACTTGTCTTTACCATTATCAGATTTCCTCACATTTCTGATGATCTTTGACCACTCATACATACAAATAAGACACTTAAGGCCCATCAAATCACCATGTATGGGGCATGGATTGTGGACTGGTTTGCTATTTTAGTGACATGGATAGGCTGATTAATAGAGGGATCCTTAAAAGTTCTTTTCCATATAACTTTATGATCAATGGCTTAAACTTTGTCCAATGTTCTTGGAGCAGAATTGGGGAAGGGGCTTAGGAGATGTTTCTCTTGGTTTTTGTTTGTAGACTTGTATTCATTACTTTTTTTCTTTATTTTTAAAGGAGCTTTAGCCTACATAAATGTTACATCTAAATTTTAGGGAATTTTCATACACCTCCCTTCCCTCCCTCCCACATCTTCCAGCATCAACAACATCTCTAACCAGTATGGTATATTTGCCACAATTGATGAACACACATTAAAGTATTGCCACCAAGCTTGGTCCATAGTTTACACCATGTTTTATACTCTGCACTGCACAACCCCATAGGTTTTTACAAAATGTGTAGTGGCTTGCATATGTCATTGCAACACCATGCAGAACTACTCCGATGTCTCAAAAATGCTCCATGTTACACCCATTCTCCCCTTTTTTCTTCCCTCAGAACCCCTGGTGACTACTGTCTCCACAACAGTGCTACAAATTCTTCTACCACCAGAACAACCATTAGTCTACCCCAGTCCAGAGTTGCATTCCATGTTTGCTCCTTCCGCCATCCTGAGGACTCAAGGATGGCAATGTTCACTCTGCTCCCAACTGAGAGAGGGCCCAGATATAATGGAGCAGATGGATGGAACGTTCTTGCTTGCAGTTGTAGACATTTATTCTGCTGGCATTGAATCCCTACTCTAGTCATAAATTCCAGAGCTTCAGTTTACCTCTCAAAAGAATGAGTTATATTAATAATTTTATTATCCAAAATGTCCTTTAACATACTATCAACAGTCCTGAAACATAGCCTATGCCCTCAAAGCATTTACATATAAAACTGCATAACAGTTGTTTTACAGTAATTACTTTTTCCTTTGGAGTTAAAAATATCTGGATTTTCCATGCATTTGCTTAGATTTGTTTGTAGTTATTAATTCATCCCCAAATTCTTGACCAAAAGTTCAAAGTCTCAATACATTCATATCTATTACATAATCTATCACATTTCTGTCAAAAAAATGTGAGAATGAAGCAATAAGAGTTTAAGTGCACTTTTGAAAGAAGAGCAATATAGAATGACCATCATGTTGTGCCCTAGATGTTTTTTTTTTTTAATTTTTAATAATCTTTTCACAAATACAAATTATCTCACTTCATCTGATGGGGCTGGTAGACTAGCAGTGATTAAGAATAAATTCCTCTGGAAGCAGCTCTCAGGAATAGTGAATAAGTAACCAAGTTCATTTGACCTTATTTGGGGGAAATCTGGGCTTAGTTTTACACTGGCTCTCAGAGTAGCTTTTTCTGTTGGATCAAGCTCCAGTCACATAATAGTAGCTGTCTTGGTAACACTGTTTCATTTGCTGCACTCCATTTCCCCAGTCCCTATTCAGGTTCTCTTCAACCTTTCTTTCCCACTCACCTGCCAACCCCAAATTATTTACTTGCCCTGGAATTTTTTCTTGGACTCTGCTTCTGGACATTACCAAAGAAAGGACATTAGTCTTTATCTTGTCCCCTCTCCACCTTGTATTAGTTTCCTATGGCTGCCATAACAAAGTACCACAAACTGGGTGATGTAAATCAATATTAATGTATTCCCATAGTTCTGGATTCTAGAACTCTGAAATCAAAATGTGTCCAGGTTTGAGTCTTCTGTGGACCCCAGAAAATTATGTTCTTTTGATAACCCATTTTTCTGCATGTAAACCTATTGTATGTAGGACCTTTTGGTTGGATTCAGTTAAGGGACTCTTGGATTGTATTGAAGCCAATGGTGGGCCTTTGATTGGAATACTTTAGAGAAGCATGACCCAGGGTGGGTATTGGCAATCTTGATGGAGTCTTTCGTACACAGGAGAAACATGAAGAGACACACAGAGAAAGGGAACTGCCATTTCACCTTGACATGTGAGAGAGGACTCCAGGGCTGTCTGCAGGTACAAAAAGACAGAGAAACCCTGAAAGGCTGAGAGAGAGGCCAGAGGCTGAAATCAGCCGAACAGCCAAAGTTGAAGCAAAGAGGACAAGGGAGAGACAAGCCATATGCTTGATGACCCATAGCTAAGCTCAGGGAGAAAGTGAGCCTGGATTTGAAGATAGAGACCAGCTGTGGTTTGCCTTGCCATGTGGCAGGAGTCCAGGATTGCCAGGAGCCAACCTTTGCTGAGAAAGTATCTCTAATGATGCTTTGATTTGGACATATTCACAGCTGTAGAACTGTAAACTTCTACCATAATAAATTCCCATGATAAAATCTAACCCATTTCTTGTATTTCACATTAGCAGCCTTTGGCAACAAAGACAAGATGTCAGCAGGGACATTTCGCCTAGGGAAAAATCCTTCCTTATTGCTTTCAGCCTTCCAGTGGTTGTTAGAAATCTGTGGCATTTATTAGCTTGTAGCCTTCTCACACCAGTCTTGACCTTCTTTCTTATAAATGCAACTGCTTCCAATTCTTGCTCTCCTGTCACATATAAAGACATCAGCCATGGGTTTAAGACCACCTTAATCTAGTATGACTTCATATTAATTTGATTACATCTGTAAAGACCCTGTTTCCAAATAAGGTCTTATTCACAGGTCCCAGTGTTTCAGGCTTGACCATAACATCTTTCAGGACACAATTCAACCCACTACACACCTCAACCCTATAATTTCTTTAGCAAATAAAAATATCCTTTGATTTTTTTCTCTTAAATCTATAGTTTAACTAAACTCCAAGTTGCCAAGGGATCTTGCATTTCAACAAATTCAAATATACTTGAAGTAAGAGGATTCATACATCAATTCTATGTAATGGAACATTAGTAATGAGGTAAAATGAACTCTGGATTCCACTATTCATGAGTAAACCCTTAGATTTGAACTACTTGTTTCAAAACTCTAGTAACACTGGGAGAAATTATAGAAAGTTACTGATGTCTTTTTAAAAAAGGGAAGAAGTTCATATTAAGTTTTTCTAATGTCCCTGGAGAAGTGTAAAAACATCTTTCATCTTAACTGATAATTACAGCGAATTTGCCTTGAATCAGCAAAATTCAAATTGTTTAAACCACTCTATTCCTTCTCTTTACTTTGGTTCTCTGAAGAACCTCTTAGCATTTTAAAGAGTACATGATAAAACTTACTACATGGTGCACGTAAACACTCTCTCCATATAAAAAAGTTTGCTTTGTAAGTGATAAAATTTATGAAGTTGAATCTATATTGAAATGCTTTATTTATATTTTAGCATATTAGTGCTAACTTTCTTCTTGGATGAGACTTACGTTAGAGGTTTTCTATTTTGGTCAATAAAACCCTGTAATATATTATGTATGGAAATTTGTTGTTATACTTAATTGGTATTTGTTATTCTATTAATAAAAATCATAAGATTTAATAATATGAACAGAGATGTTTCCACAAAACTTAGAATATTTACCAGATTCTTATTATACTTTATAAGAGGGAAAGTGGAAACAGCCTTTTAAAGTATGCTTTATTACTATAGCTCAAGAAATACTTTTTGAAATTCTGTTATGTCAATCTTAACGACAGAAATCAAAATGATATATCAAATACAGATAACATATTATTGAATTCTCTTACAAAAATAATCCACACATCACAAGATAAAAGCTTTCTTGATTACTTCATAAAATCTTTCTTGATAGTGATAATGAATTTGAAGTCTAGTAAGATTAATGCCAGAAGGATATAATTAATATTAATAGATGTTATTCACCATTTCATTTTGACGAGATTAAGGATTATTTTGAAACAGAACAATCTATATTTTCTGTCTTTGAGAGTGGAATTCACTCAATATATATTTAGATGAGTACTTGCTATGAATCAAGCACTTTTCTGAGTCTAAGAATATTTAATCAGTTTTTGTTAACTGCTGTAAAACACTATGCAAAGTGTACCTTTGAGTTTCATTATGTTGAATTGAAAAGCCATTTGTCTATAAAATTTTCATGTATGATTCTTACTGTTGGCAAGGGTACAGTAAATAAAAATCTTCATACCCTTTTGGTAGGGGTATAAATTTGTTCAAAATTTGAAAATGATATTTGACAATGTCCATCCAAATCTTTATAATTGTTTATCTTTTGGTACAGGACTCCCTTTATTTAGAATTCATCCTAAGTAAATATTTAGAAATGTGCATACATTCACACAAAAATAGTATACTGAAGCATTGTTTATAATATTGAAATAAAGAAGTACTCCAAGTATCTAATAATTTGTTACTAAGAAAATAAAGTATAGATAGTAAGAAGAAATTCTGTAGATATTAAAATTAAGTTTTAAAATACTCAGTATGAGAACATTCAGGATATATGAAAAATAAATATAACTTATGGGTTGTACCACATTCTAATTCAGAATTGTTAGGAAAATATATATAGTCACATAAGATCATTTTTAAAAAGACTAGAAAGAGAAACATAAAATTGTTAATACTGTTTATTTCTGAGTATTATTTGAAAGTTTATTTATTAATATAGTCTTTGAGTATTTTTGTACAAATCAAATATTTCAAGAATGAGTTTTTGTTACTTTTGAAATCAGATTTAAGATTATTTAAAATGACAGATACAATTAAAATTTCATTAAAACACAGTTTAATTATTCTTTATTTTTATATAATAATCGCTAAGATTTATTTTGAGTTTACTGTGGACAAGTAATTTCATCAGTAATGCTTCATTGATTAGATCATCAATATTTATAATAATCTTTATAAAAATCCTATGAATATGTCTTCTTATTCATTTCTTTCCAGATGAGAAATCTGGGGCTTAGAGATCTTAATTGCTTCAGTAACTTTATCTCCAACGTTAAACCTCATTATTTTAATTGTTATGTCATTTTGCTTCAATCAAATATCTTTTCAGAACTACAGTTATATTTAATTAAAATTTTTCAACTTTATAAGTAAGCCTAAAGATTGCACAGCTGTAACAATAAAACAAAAATACAATGGCTTATACAAAGCAAAAGCTTATTTTTCCATCATGTAAAAGTCCAGATAGGTGGTTCATAAAGTTATCTGGGGTCTTGGCTCCTACCTCTCCCTTGTTCTGACATCCAGTGGTTGAAGACATTCATATATTAGCCAGCCTTTCATTTCTTGTAATGATATAATACAAAATTGACAAACATTTTGTCTATTTACATGCCATGGCCAAATTTTAATCAAATGCCCAAATATAGCTTCAAGAGAGTCTGGAAATTAATTTATATATTGTTTGATCATCTTCACAGCTAAAATCTATTGCTTGAACTGAAATCCAGAAAAGGAAAAGAAATATTGGTAAACTATAATCTCTGCCACACATACAGCCAGATTCTGGAATGTTCACTTACATATTGATTTGCTTTTCAGTTCCCTATTTAATTTAGTGAACTATAATTTTACAGTTATATTTATATAGTTTTGTTATTGCTCAATTTTGTTAGATTTATATTTGTAATATTTCAATACTGAAAATATCAGCAAATTTTTAACATTTTTATGTTGGCAAGGAATTAGACATGAAGAGAATCAGAATATTGAAGGGATCATTCTGAGAATGTTGAGGTTTCTTAAAGATTTTTAAATGAACTTACATTTTGAATAGATAATTCAGGTATGTGGTTCAAAATTTGAAGTTTCTTAAGAAGCAATGTTTTCAAATTGGTTTAGTAAATGATACATTGGGTTGTGAAATATTTTTACTAAGCCACAACTATAGTTTTGTCATATTAAAATGAATATATTAGAATATATAATAGATAAAAGAGGAAAAAGATATGTATTTTTCATATATATTATATTTCAGTTGTGTTAACCTCTGTGTGTGTGTGTGCATGTGTGTGTAGAGCAAAAATCCATGGAAACGCAAATTTACATTGAGTCCTAATCAAACGCAAGCATCTACTTTTGTTCTTTACTCCATTTAAATATTATTTCTTCCTATGTATCTAATCTCCTGTTTCAACAATTCTAATTTTAATATCTGAAGTTCTTGGGAGTTTCTTTCTGCTTGCTAGCTTTTGCTCAGAGTAGTTTCTTCTGTATTCTCCATTTTTTAAATTCTGAGCCCATATTTGCCAGTCTTCATGTAGGTCTTTACCGACTACTAGTAGAACATTATTGATGTGCTTATACTGAAATGAGGGGGAAAACCACCAGTCATAAGCCAGGCATCTACTGCTCCTCAGTTTTTAACACTATAATTTTATAGGTTTTTTTGATTCATTAATGCAACCTAAAAGTTTCATCCCCCCCCCCCTTATCATTATAAAAGTTATTTTGGGATTAAGAGAGGAGGGAGGTTCTCAGATTCACATATAAACAAATATAAAATTTATCTGAAATTAAATGCACATTTTGTGAACAAATGTAACCATTTGAAGCTTTCTGTGGATCACAGAAAAGATCATGTTCTTAGAACTAATCCATTCCTGTAGGTGTGGGACTCTTTGGATTGAATTCAGTTGAACAGCTTTTGATTCGGTTGCTTTGGTGAGGTGTGACCCAGGGTGGGCCTTGACCTTCTTGCTGGAGTCCTGTGTTTCTGGACTGAAACACAGATAAACACAGAAAAGCAGCAGAGAGATGGAAACAGTGAGAGACTGAGAGAGAGGTCCCAGAGTCCAGAGGCTGTAATCAGCAGAGCACAGAGACTCAGAAAGAGGTCCCGTGAGAGGCTCAAAGACAATAGGCCTGGAGTAAAAGGGAGGCATATGAGCAATGAGGCATATGCCCACAGTAAGCCTGGAGAAGGCAGTGACCCAGAGAAACAGATGCCTCCATTGCCTTGAGATTTGGAAGGAGACTAGGATCAGCAGCAACCAACCTTGTGAGACTGTGTCTCTGATGATCCCTTGATGTGGACACATTCACACCCTCAAAACTGTAAGCTTTGAACCTAATAAATTCCCATCATAAAAGCCAACACATTTCTAGTGCATTGCTCCCAGCAGCTTTCAGCAAACTAAAACATCAAGGGAGTAAAAATAAAGATATGTAAACTTATTTACATGTGAAAATAAATGTATACACTTTAGGGAGAAAAAGATGTATGCTATGTGTTCAGAAGAATAACAGGAGTATGACACTGATGGAATCCAACATTAAGTGCTAATTTTTGCTTACTTTGTTTTGTTTTGTCTCATTTTTGTTTGTTTTTGCTGTGAGCTTTTTGAACATATGAAAAAATATTTTCCTTATGTGGGTCCTGATTTTCCTCATCATTCTATCCATATATGTAAACACAAATCTACATGTTAACAACTATATATTTATTAGGACATGATAATACCTTTCAAGGATTCTGATTGCTCACCCTCACTGTAAGAGACACCTGAAAGAGGTGGCAAATGTGATCAAAAGGGAAAGAGAGGCTTTCTTCCTGGTCCCAGCAAACTACATTTCTAAGCAAGGTGAGGACAAATGCATCCTGCAGTCAATAGTAGCCTAGCAATTCATTGGTTTGTAAAACTAATTTTAAAGATTTGTGCCCAAGTCTCCAGGTAGTTTTTCCGTACATTTTTGTGATTTTCATTCACTCAGTTGCAGATACCTTAAAGAACCAACCTTCTTTTACTTTCCAGTATAGCTGCCAGAGGGTTGTGAAAAATATAGATTCCTTCTAGATTTCAGAGATGAATGTACGGTCAATGGTTTGCCAAAGAAACAGTTTCATTTTGTTTCAATGGCATCATTGTGGTTGGTACAGGCAGTTTTTTTCTGTGTAATTTCTTCATATAAGCTAATTTCCCCCCAGCATAGGCATCCTGGCAGTGCGTACAAAAACAAGTCTTTCCCAGAGACAGCAGCTACGATCCCAGCTGTTGAGTGGCAAAGGCCTGACAAGGGTTTATCTTTGGATGCAGCCTGCATTTAGCATGACAGTTTGAGAGGACTTGGATTATATGCAGCACCTGAGCCTGTGATTTTGTTTGTTTGTTTTTGTTTTGTTTTGTTTTGCTCTTGCCTTTACCAGCTACTAATAGGAAAGCTGTTCATATTCTAGTTTGTGAAGTACATGGCCTCCATTGAAACTTGTATTTTGTTGTTATTTGTTGATTCCTTAATAAAATAGGTGAATGATAACAGTTTTAGCCCATTCCCTCAGATTCAAGTTCTAAGCATTACATTACCTAACTATTTTAGTATCTAATAAAATACTGCTCTCTTAACCAAGTTGGTTAGTACTGAAGATCTGTAAAGATCTTTTTCTTTCTGACTATAGATCTAAAAACATGATGATATCCTAGGAAAAATAATTGTTATAACATTGCAACTTGGTGAAACACTACCTGCTTTCTTGTTATTAGGATCTTACAACTTTTAAAGAAACTTAATTTTATATCCAATTGAATTTTAGATAATTGTGTTTTACTTGAAGTCAACATATATGGATTCATTCTATGAAAAATTTCTTTATTCCAGAAAAAGAAAATGCCTGATGTAATTACATTTACTTTCTCTTTTCTTTATTTGTATAATAAATGAGCCAAGGATGCTAGCAGTATTGAATAATTCAAAAGAAATATGTTCAATTTGGTTACCAGCTTTTAGAATAGTTCATTAATTTTTTCTATGACTGTGCTTTTATGCACTTACGATTTTTCAGATTTATTATATGTCAGTCAACTTTACCCAGTAGTTTTCTTTGGAGGTTCAAATTGTCTCAATTTTGACCAATTGGAGCCCCTTTTTGACTGACTCCAATGTTCTTTCAACACGACCCCATTCATCTTTGAAAGTTTCACAGGTTTCTGGTACAATAAAATGTTATATACTCACCTTGTAGCTTTCAGACACAGACAGTGCATTAGCCATTTTTTCAAAGCGCTCTTATTCCTTCTAGTGGGAAAATAGTATTAGATATCAGAATCTATGCACTAAGGTGCATTGTATGGTTCTCTTTACTGCTTGGCCATTTATGTGGGCAGAGATAGAAAAATGCATAATACTAATTGTCATATTTTTAAATACAAGCATTCATATTGATATTTCTAATCCAGTTCTAACTGTATGTATTTTTAAATTCTTATGTATAAATGTTTCTCATTTTTACTATTATTGAATAAGCTACTTTCCTTACAAAATTAACACAATTACTACTTTATCAATCAAGAAAATAGTATAAAAATAAAATATTAAACAATGCAACTACTGAATAAATTTCACATTTTTGTAGTATTTTCTTTTGATTTGGGGGCTGCATTTGTCTAATTTTGTATTCTGATCATTTGTTCTCAATCTGTGAATCTGTGTGGATATATGTAGAATTAACTGGCAGAAAATTTGATCAATTAATTCCATACATACTCAAATTGAGAACAGTGGCATTCTAAATGTTTACAGTTCTAAAGTTTTTAGAGACTAGAGCCTTGACCTTCCTAGTTTTCTTGAAGGACACTATTAGACACCAGTAAAGAGAAAAGTTTTTCTCTACTTTACTAAAATAGAAACAACTCAGGTTTTGAAATTACTTAAAATAATTTAATTTTATTAACATCCAGTCCATCTATGGTAACCTAATCCATACAAAAAGAACAAAATTTGTGTATATGTTTTCTGCCTGAATAAACTAACTCTTCTGCCTATTCATTTATTTCTAGTAAAGCTAGAATTCATGTATTGTCATATAGGTAATTGTTTGATTTTAATTGTGCTACAACCTGTCCTAGTCTTCCAAGATTCGTTCTATATGTTGTTCCCACTTTGGAGGTGCGAGTTCTTCTTTACTTTATAATGTATGACGTCCCCAACTTAATATATTAGGTAATGTATTGTTCTACCAAGGTTTGAGTATATAAATCTAAGTGTTACTCTTAGTATTATCTTGACTTGATTCCAGTCACTTTAAACATTTCCCATAGGGAAATAAAAGAAATATGAAATGTCATAGAATTCTGTAAGATTAGCAAAGAACTAGACATTGATGCATAGATACTTGAAGTTTTGCCTGAGATCCTCTTTAAACTCCTGGTAAAAATCTCATGCACACACACACTCACATATACACAGTGCAAATTATATGAATATCTTTTTGTTAACTGTAGTTAATTATAACATGTATATTAAATTTTAAAATATACATGAATTATTGTAAATATCTTTACCTTAGTGTTATACAAAATAACATTTCCCAAAAGTAATTAAGAATTTTGTAAATTATAGCCAGAATATATAAATAGGAATTAAAATTAATCATGTTTTAAAAAATGGAGGAATCTGTGACAGTGTTATGTTTTTGAACCATGCTTAAAAATTTCAAATGCAAACTCTTTAATAGAGTCATACAATTTCCAGATCATTTTGGTCTTACTAGAAGCATTTCATGTACAATACTCATATATATATGTATTTCAAATGAAATGTTATATTTTACACCACAATTATACAATATTTTAAGTTTTTGGTTTTAGTAAGTAAATCTATATTCTTTAAATATATTGTATATTCCAAATTCCAGTTTTGCATTCCAATAATTTTTATGGCTGTTTTCTCAAAAGTTTTAATTTGACACTGCAAATTGGTCTCAGGCCCAAGGTACTAAATCCCTTGGCCAGTGGCTTCTTTTGGTCTCCCAGATTTTGTTTACCATATTAATACACTGCTGGAAAAACTAGAAAATGGTTCAAAATAGTTGAATTTGTATAATTTTCAGCTTCATATCATATGCAGACACTAAATGTCATTTTTTCATTTTTAATTACATGTCAAAAATTTTAGTCAAAATATTCAAACATAAATTGATTATACTTAATTATTTTACCATATTTATCTTGTTTGGAAGGATCCTTTTCAAATAGACATTTTTTAACAACCTGAGATTTTTAAATATGATTTTTATTTCAAGAAATTAAAATGTTTGTAATATGCCCATTTTGAAGCATCACATTTTTCTTTATAAAACTGATTAATGGTAAAACTGAGCTTCTTACAGTTATATGTATTTAAATTGGATTGAGGCGTTTAATATCTTTATTTCTCTAAATTAATCTGAGGAAAGACAGTTGCCATATTTATTCTCAGTCACCGTGTACTCCATTAATGGGTTAAAATCAATAATATAACCATTTCTGTGACAAGTTATTTTTTTATTTAACGAACGTGGACAGGAGCTAATGACGACATTTCTGCAACAAACTCCCCTAAATATTTGGAGACTTTAGTAAAAGTACCTTTAGAGCTTAGTCAGGACAATTTAATAGCTAATTTCCTTGAATTCTAAGAGAAGGACACATATAAGCTTATGGTAGGTGTTACAAAAGTATTTTTAAGAAGAGGAGAAGAATCTTTAATATACTGTAGTATATTGGTGATTGGTGTCATCAGTGTTTTAATGGACAATTTTTCTCTACCTCCTTGTCCTTCTTCTCCTTCTCCTTAACAGTTACAATTTTCCCAATGTGACTAATGGAGGGACCAAGGTTTCCACTTCTTCTAAGTGTTTTTGGTTTGGTTTTTAACTTTCTCGGCCTTTTTCAAGGTTTCTAAGAAGACTTCTTATCATGTATTCATTTTTCACTCTCATGATTTTGCATCATAATCTGAATTTATTTAATGGAAGAAATTAAGAATTTTGTCTTTTTTTAAGCCTCATCTTCCCACAGTTAGAAAGTTGTTTCTTTTTTTTTTTCCTTTCCGTTTTTCTTTTAGATCATTCAGGACATAATGGTTCTGGAAACCATCAAACAGAAATCTACTTTTTAAAAAAATCATCAGATTATCTGATCAAATAAGTTTATTTCATAGTTCAGGGGCCACAGTGGTGTAACAAAATCTAAGTGTGAACTAGTTCCTGCCCACCTGATCCTTGCATTGAGAAGCACCCATAGAAAGTCAGGTTCATCCAAAGATGTAAATAAAGGAGAAAGAAAAAGTAAAAACAACAACAACAACAACAAAAGAACACATGTGTTTTTCAGAAGATCTAGACAACAAATACGCATGTGCAGCCTGTGATCATAGATGAAATGATGAAACCTTTACTGAAATAGAAACAGCTCAGTGCTGAGTTTCCTGTGGAATTTATTTCTGGTATACAAGAGGAGTAAGAGGTTGAATATACAAATAGACAATGATCAGAACATATTTCACCAAAAAACTATGACCCACAACTTCTGCAGCAACCAGCCCATGAAGCTAAATCACAACCTTTGCAGTAATTGTCTCAGAACAGCCCTTGCTTCTAATTCAGGAC